>VXCM01006980.1:0-35698 GCA_014773175.1 Lucifuga dentata
AAATAAATTTTAAATTGAAAGAGTTACAACAAGCAAATGGCACCCATTTGGCGGAATGGCCCAAATGTGTTTTTTCTCTTGAAGGCCTTGATAAGCCCAGTCAGTTTTTGCCTTAACCAGCACGTTGTGTTGTTTCATGCGTTATGTACGGGTTTTTAAAGATGAGCGAATAAAATACCAATATCATACCAAAACAGACAGTACGGACGGTCCGGCCACAGCGGCCTCGTTAGCCGTTAAACCTTTCCTCAAAAGAATGAAATAATGAAATAAAGCCTTTCGGCGTCGGGCCCGGCTCTGCTAGCCTCCGCGGAGTCAGAACGCCACTTCACCAGCAGATGTTCAATTAGAGGCAAATGAGGAAATTAGAGATCTGATGAGGAAAAATGTGAAGTGACATTCAAACATGATAAACAGTGTTTTTTAATAAGTATAACAGCATGAGGAGGAGAAGACCGGAATAGCAGCACCTTCCCTTCATCCACATCATTTAATCACCCTTTTTATTAATACACCTGTTTCCATAGAGTTCTGATTAATTTCAGGTCTTCATAAAATTAAGCCCTGAGACATCTGATGAGACTCTTATTAAAATCCCCTTGAAATGGGACAAAGGGATCGTGGGAGACGGCGAGGTACGCGATAAGTGAATTAATGCAAAGTTTCCGTGTTCTCCTGACTCGGATTCTTCCTGCAGAGCGTCTGGCAGAGCAGATGGGCCAATAAATGGAGATCAGTCTGCGAGACGTCCCTTCGTTTACGTGACAGACATGCTGACTCGCTCTGCCAACGCAAGTTTTTACACTTGGTGCGACGGGAATGTTCCTCTGACCCCGGATACAAGCTACTTCCTGTCAGGAGCTGGCAGCCATTTGGCTTCTTTTTAATCCCTCATGGAAGAATCGTAAAGATGTTGGTACTTCCTCACTTCCTCTGCCTCTCTCTCTCTCTCTCTCTCTCTCTCCTGTAAACTTTCCCGTCTTCCTCGCCTCTTTGCTTGGGTCGCTGATAAAGACACATTTACGCCACGCGGACGCCATCTGCATTGTTTCAGATTTCCTAACGTTGTCGATGCCCATTTGCTGTGTCAAGGACCATACCAGTGATTTTGCATGTTTTAGCCTAATAAATACAACCAGCCTACATGTTTTGTGACTGACTTGTCCTTATTTTTATTTTATTTTATTTTATTTTATTTTTTATATTTTAAGAAGCACAGTCTGGGAACCTGCCATAAACAGCATCACTGTTGTTTTACTTATGGCTGCACGTGACAAATAAAACTTTGAAACTTTGACAACCATTTTCCAAAACATATCAGTGGAGCGGTAAATCTTAGAATTGTTTTTCCTACCTTTCATGCAGCCTCTGGTTTCAGTTTTTATAAAACTTGTAGAGGCTTGAAACGTGCTTCAGATAAATAATCCATCACAGCAAACACAACATCAATTAATTTCTGTGTTGAAGTTATTTAAATAAACTGATCCAACACGGAGCTTCATGGAAGAAAGTGTATGTCTCCGCCAGGGAATATAGTCCCAGGAGAAGACGATTTTTACCAAATAAATGACTGTCCCTTCTACAAAAGTGCAGGTAAAACATAGAATTTTAAGGTGAGTACATCACCTGAACATGTGACTTTGAAAGCTTAGGGGATTTGGCAAATTAACACAAAAACGAAAATACAGTCTTAAGTTTTTTCAAGATGGTTGGCAGTAACGTAAAATGTATGGGGGTAATATATATTGGGTTTAAACATGCAAAATCACCGGCATGGTCCTTTAAGGCAAGTTCATTTGTACGTTCAGCGTTCAGACACAAAGGCAATTCAAAGTGCTTCATATTGATATGAGAAAAAAAAATAGAATTGAGATAAAGAAAATGAAATATATATAATCCATAAGACAAAATGTAAAAGGTTGAAGACATTTTAAACAGTGAAAATAAAAGTTTTAGAGCTTAAAGAAGCGCTGCAGTGCAAAAATAAACAGCCTCAGGTTTTAATAAACGGCAGAAGTGAACAGAAATGTTTTCAGCCTGATTTGAAAGAGCTCAGTGATGTGGCTGACCTCTGACCTCTGACCCCAGACTTTCAGTTTGTTCCACGTAACTAGTGCGTAGAAACTAAATGCTGCTTCCCTGTTTAGTTCTGACGTGAGGAACAGGAAGCAGAGTCAGAGCATCTTAAAGGTCTGGAGGTTCAGAACTCAGAAGCAGATCTGACATATCTTCTGGTCTGAGTCCGTTTGGTTCTTTGTAAACCAGCAGCAGATTTTAAACGTTCTTTGGGAGACAGGAAGTCAGTGCAGGGTCTGAGCTCTGCAGTGATGCTCTCTGTTTTAGTCTGATTAGAAGTTCAGCAGCAGCGTTTAGGAGGAGCTCCTGTAAACACATTATTACATCCTGCCGAAGTAAAACCTGGACATTTTGTTTTTAAGGTGGTAGTCGCTGTTTTTGTCCATGACTACACCAAGATTTCTGACCTGGCTTTGGTCGTCAATCAGAGAGACTGAAGATGAGTTTTTGTTTTCCTTCTTTGCTCCAAAACTATTATTTCAGTTTTGTCTTTATTTAATTGAAGGAAATTTTGACTCATCCAATCATGAATCTGCTGAGTGACTGTGGCTGTAATGACTGGTTATATACTGGACATATTTGGTGTCGTTTCCGTAGTTACGGCAGGAGAACATGGCAGCGTTACGTTGATCTGAGTTTGGTGTCTTGGTTTTTGAGAAATAAAAAGGTGAACGACGGTCTGTCCTGTAACGGTACGGAAAGTAAAAACAATTCACAGATCTGCAAAAAAATCTAAGAAGCTCTTCTCTGAAACGAAGGAAAAGAAATACACAGAGGGAAAAGAAAAACGGAGGGAAAAGAAATGGAGGGAAGAGAAAGAAACGGAGGGAAAAGAAAGAAATGAAGGAAAAAGAAAGAAAGAAATGAAAGGAAAAGAAAAGAAAGAAAGAGAGAAGAAAGAAACGGAGGGAAAAGAAAGGGGAAAGAAAGAAATGGAGGGAAAAGAAAGTACTGCAGTGAGTTAAAACAGGTTGATTTCAGTCTGAAAAAAAACAAAAAAGAAAACGATAACAGGAAGGAAAGAACATAAATGTAAGTGGTGAAAGACGTTAACTTCCTGTATGTCTTCTGCATGTTTAAAAGCGATAACCTGAAGGTAAAGGAACTGATGAAACAGGTGTTACCTTGGCAACAAGCTTCCTGTACTCACCTTGTTCAAAGTGTCAGTCAACATCCTAACATAGTATCAGCAGCGAACACGCGACCTGACGGCGTTTAAGAACACAAAACACGTGTTCAGCTCAACACGAAGAAACATCCAAACCGCATCGCTTTCCTTGCTATCCCAACCTTAAGCTAACGTGCCGACCGGCGGAAGGAAGAGCTCAGAGATCATTTCTCTTTTTCTTTTCTAACTTGTTCGTATGAACTGGTTTGTTTCCAGTTGATCCACAATTTTGCACCGGCGAAGACGCCGAATCTAAAGAGAAATAAGTGGAAACTTTGCAGCATTTCATTTTGATCATGTCATTAATGTATGTAAGATTGTATATACATTTTTATTATTATTAGTTTTATGTCATCTCTGTTGTGCTTTTATGGAAATCCAAACAGCATTTTGTCTGAATGTCAGATGCATTTAGCTCATCCACCGAAATCTCCGCTCAGCTGTTTTACAACATAAAAGAGTGAAATGAAGATTTTCACGTTTAAGACAGAATAGTGATTCAGCCTGCAGGCAGGGCAGCGATCACACCTGCGGCCATTAAACAGAACCGTTCTAACGATCGACACATGCTAAACATTTTCATTAGCAGGGCTGAACATCGATTCTGACCTCACGATTCCATTTTATTTGATTCGGTTAAATTCTGAAAAACCTTCTAAGGGTTACATCTTCTAAATGACATCATTGTGTATAAAGAAGTGAAGACATTCTTTCAAAATAGATGTAGAAAACTTAATGAGTGTATTAAAGGAAACAGGTTCAGGTTGACCTTTGGCCTTTGGGTGACTGTAGAGAGATTCTGATGCTCTGACATCCACCAACAAAGGTTGATTAAATATACCTGTCTGACAGGTATGATGCAGAACTCAAGAAAATCATGCAATAAAAGAAAAGATTCTGCAAAAATATTGGCATATTGCCAAATCTCAAATCTAGTTTTGATGTACGTCTGCAGGAATCGCCATGGATCCACGTTGAACCTGTTTGGGGTTAAAGTCTACAGGCTAAAGAGTAAAAACGAGCTACTGAAGTGAAATACTCATTTAAAGGTTAAAGGTCAGACTCGTGTCATCGCTCTTCTATTTTCTAACATAACTAATGTGCGTAACTTCTGCACTGCTCATCAGAGCATCGTGAAAACAAAATGTCCGAGCCGTGCCCGCCGCTCTTTAATGCCTCCCCGCGGGCGTCAACACCTCCTTCAAACGACTGAAAGATCCAGCGCAAATATTTGCATGACTGCCAGAGTCGATCGAGATAAATACTCAAGGTCTTTAAAAGATGCTGCTTAAGTCAGGAGGGAGCAAAACACGGGACGTCAGCACTTCCTGCGGCTGCTGGCGAGGGGACGGCTGATTGAGTGTGTCTGTTGCGAGCGGCCTAACAAACATGATTTCTTCCTGCGAGTGACATATTGAAATGGCGTTTTAAAGGCTGACACGGCCCACTTACACATTCATCAGCAAGGCCCGCGCCGCTCTGCGCTCTCAGCTGCTTTGTTCCAGCTGATGTCATCTAAACCTCGTCCCTGCAGGGTTGTCTGGGGTAGATAAGATGCNCCGCCTGTCTCCCGCAGAAAAAAAAACGGGGTCTGCTGCTATGAAGATGGATTACCAGCTGGTGACACCAGCTCTCCTCCCGCCGACTCCGCCGTGGAGCGCTAACGCAATTAAGGCAATTAATCTTCAACAAAAGGGGTTNCCCGCCGACTCCGCCGTGGAGCGCTAACGCAATTAAGGCAATTAATCTTCAACAAAAGGGGTTCACGGCTCGCTCTTTTTGGTGTGTAACTTTCTGTACAGGTGCATAACCAAACCACACACACACACACACGCTGTGCCCACATTCATACTTGTTATATTTTTTCCTTGTGTAATAAGTTTGTTTTTTGGGAGTTTTTCCTCGTCTTCTTAGAGATGTTGGGCTGGTCGGGAAGCGTTAACGTGTGTCTTTGAAGCCCTCTGAGACATTTCATGTGATATTCAGGCTACAAATATACTTGACTTGTGCGATCTGAGTGAAATGTGCAGAAAAAACCAATGCGATTATCCGTTATTAGGTGATGGATGAGGATAATCCTGATCTGTTCCAGCATTTGGAATTGACTTGTTTGCATCGGTGACCTGGTTTATGTTCTGAATTCTCAGACAGAATAATACCTGCAAGCAGGACACAGATTATATGCCATGTAAAAGAGAGCCGTGCTAATGATTATCCTAATAATCTAATGATTATCATGACAGATGCTAAACGCTTTCATTAGATAGTGTAACGTGGCATGGAGACAGAGAGCAAAGTAAGACGTCTGGGAGGAGAATAAAGGTGAAGAAAGACAAAGAAATATTGTAGCTTCAAATCTTTGCCTCTTTCCTGTTGATTTCTGAGCAGCGACACACACGCACACACACACACACACGGACTTGTGCCAAATATCACCAATCAAACCGACCCTCAAGTCCAGAGAAATACTGATATAGTAAAAGAATTTAATATAATTGTCAGCTGCTTTACGTCATTAAAAGAACTGGATGCCGTGTCCCGCTAATGGTATGTTAGCACATGAAACAGAGCGGCGACATAGCAACGCAAGTCATCACGGAGCGTTAGACGCAGCAGATATAACCGTAGATTTTACAACAGTTCTGTTGGATTTTATCTTCTAGGTTTTTTTTTCCACAGTTTATTTCGCTTATATCTATTTTACTGTTATTTGTATTTTCTTTAAACTGGTATTTGTTTTAATATTTCGTATTTTTTGTCCACCTGTACCTGCTGCTGCAACACTTTAATTTCCCCTCGTGGGATCAATAAAGTTTATCTTATCTTATCTTACTTATTACTTACTTATCTTATCTTGCTTACATACAGCTGTTCTCTCATTGGTTGCGCGTTGGAAAGGTCAGCAGCAGACAGGTCAAAGTTGAATGTAGTTGAACTCTGAACGTAGCATCAAAGCGGAGAATCTGATTGGTCGCTCAGGATTACATCGCCACTCAGTTGGGAGTCATTGCTCAGTTTCCAATACACAGTAATGGAACGTGCAGCTCAGCGTTATCATGTGAAACCGCCGTGAGAGCGAACAACGTTAAGAACGTCTTAATGTCAACTCTCCATGTTACTGAAGAGAACGATGAATCTACTGAACGACAAGAAGTGACACCTATTAGCAGTATATACGCTAACTTAACAATTAGCCATAAGCACAAATTAGCATTTCATACGGTGAAAATGAATTTGTTCGTCAGTCAGAGCTTCCATTTTGCTGCATTTTACTATAAATCTTAGATGTGTGTTTAAAAAAAGGAAGCTTCTTTATTTCACTTTTGTGTCCCTTAAACAATTTTCAGAAAAGATCACCATCGCTTACGATGAAAATATAGACTAAAAGATGAAATATAATGACCCAAAACAACAGGGAATTATAATTCCTGGTTACACCCATGGGTGTCTGTCTCCTCCTTTAGACGTTCTAAACCTTTTACGCATCGCTAGGAAGAACTTAATTTACAATTAATTCTATGAATGTCTTAAATGACAAAGCTTTTAAGAGATTAAGAAGCTTCATACGATGGATTTTTATGCCTTAAAATGCTTTTGGGATCCGTGTACTGGATCTAATAGTTTAAGCATCAACCTTTCATTTCCTGCTGCAACAAGAAGAATTTAATAATCTTAATTATTCAAGCAATTCATTAATTACACTTTAATGATTTAGGTCCTGAATCATTCATTATTTATCGCAACAGGTGGTCATTATGTGATTTATGGTTTGGAATAAGTGAGAATATTGAAAGACATCACAAAGCATCCATTTAATATCGGCACCGACGCTGCAGCTTCATTTATCACTTCATCAGGACGTCAATTCCTCCACGCCAGAGACAAATGCAAAATCAATCAGAACTATGAATTCAAAACAACACGATGATGATGATGATGATGTCGGAGGTGTTCTGAGGTGACGGAACCCGTGATGGAAGCTGCACGGGACAGGTGAAGGGCACCGACGGCCAAACCACTATGCAAATTTCTCGCCACTTTGTTTGACAAGCGACAACACGGCTTTGTATATATGCAAAGCGTCTGTCAGCGCGGAGCCACGCCAGAGCGATGACACCAAAACCAACGACCCCTTCACACACACACACACACACACACAGAAACAACACATCACATCTCAGGGGTCAGATGTAGGCGAAGGCTGAGGTCACCCTCATCATCACCTGCTGAGGTGAAAAACACTCGGTTAACACTCTGAATTTCCCAGCAGCCTCTCTGTTTGGCCGCCAACAAAGAGCCTCAGACACAACAGGGCGAAACCCCCATTAAGCAGGAGACTCGTTCAGGCTGCGTGTCGCTCTGAGCGTCCTCGTCACGTCTGAACTCCAGGAACAAAGATCTCAGCGAGGGAGGAGCTTTGGTTTGAACAGAGGCAGGGATAGTTGGATAAATACTGT
Source organism: Lucifuga dentata (assembly GCA_014773175.1). NCBI lineage: Eukaryota > Metazoa > Chordata > Actinopteri > Ophidiiformes > Bythitidae > Lucifuga > Lucifuga dentata. The sequence goes on from VXCM01006980.1 coordinate 7,702, forward strand.
TCATAATTCATAAAACAGGTTTATCGTGTCGATACGGCAAATACCATCACACAAACACGTTCCCTCATTCATAAACGTCTGTTAGCGGCGTCTTTTATCGTTTATCTTTAAAAGGCGTTGTTATAGTATTTCCTTATTTACATGACAGGAAATGATTCATTAAACGCACCGCCACAATAAAATTAATACGAGTTTCAGTCTGACAGTAAATTTCACCAGGATGAAATCTGATGATGTTTTAAAGTGTATTTGTCTCACGTGTGTTAGTGATCAATAACTTTGATAGATATAAAAACACTCAGCTGATCAGTCAGTTTATTTAAATGGAGAGTTTTGATCCACCGCCCTCCTGTGCACCAAACCTCTTTTTAGTGTGTGGATCTCTGATCTCTCTTATCTTAGTGTCGATCTCTTAAAATGTGAATTTGTGTTTTATTGATATTTTATTGAGCCGATAGTGGAGCAATAAGACATTCGGTTTCACTTTCTCTGCTGCAGAGAAAGTGGAGAATTTTGACTCGTTGTCTTACAGATAATACAAATGAAAAATAGAATTTTTGTTCAAAGTCTGGAGACAGTTGTGGTTCAGTCCAGATCTGGACCGGAGTCTGGATTTTGAGGATGACTGTACTACAAACTATCAGCTCAAGTTAATTTGAGTTACTGTTTACAAGCTAAAATATTACAGTCTCTGCAGTTTCTACTTTTACACTTATTCATTTTTCCTCATGTTAGTTTGCAGTATTATTACAGATCCCAAAGCAAAGATCTGATGTTTTATATGTGTGTGTATCAGTTTGATATTTGTGGTCTCCAAGGATCAAACCTGACTAAAAAATAATGAGAACACTCGCAGTGAAAAACAAAGTCGCTGCGGTGAGTTAAAAGAGGAGAAAACGTATTTACCTGTTACTTTCTCGGAGAGGTTCGCTGCCCTTCCGCCATGAGATCTCACCCCAAGGAGACATCTTGGGTCTGCACTCGATGAGCACGTCGCCTCCCACCTTCACCAGCGTCTGGATCCTCAGCTGGTTCACAGAGAAATCTGGGGAAACAGCTGAGACGAGAGCAGCATATTAAAACTCTTTTCCCCTTAAAATGATCTTTTCTTCCATGCTCATCTTCAGAAAACATCATATTGTCACCCTTGATGATTTTTGTGACGGGTAATCGCTTCCCCGACGTGTGAATAAGGAAATACCGTAGTCTTTCAGGCAAACAAAGAAGCCAGTAATCTGATGCTGTGTTTTATGAATTACTCCCACAGCCAATAGATTATATCCTAAAATCTTATAAATTCAATACCAAGTACAATTAATAGAACAATTTCCAAAAATATGACATACAGCTCTAATTTAAGATCTTAAAGGGGGACATATTATACAGATTTCCATATTCTTATTTTATTTCAGGCTCTATTTTAAAACCTCTGTACAACTTTAAGGTGCAAAAACACTGATCCACTCCTTCGCTCTCCTTACTGCAACACCGCTGTGCACAATGAGAGAAAAGAGGCCATTTTAGGCACAAAACAAAAAGCCTGCTGTGCTCTGATTGGCCAGCCACGACACGGCAGATGCTGCTGAACGCTCGCTTGCTAGCCCTGTACTTGATGTTAACATCAACATGTTAAGGAAATAAAACCTACAAATTTGTCTAACTGGACATATTTAATAGCTGCTAGTTTTCCATAATATAACATCACATACCCCCTTTAAAATGATCTTTTCTTCTATGTTCATATTCATAAATACAACATATTATCAGTTTATTTATTTACACATACATAAATATGAAAAATACAAAATTACATAAGCAAAAAAGGGAATGTGATGGAGAAAATGCAAAAAACCCATCACAGGGCTTATACCAGGCAATTCTCCAGAACATGTCACTATTTAATTTATCAAACAATTAGGAAAAGAAAATAAGAACAAGGAGAAATTAATGATGATAATAATAATAATAATAATAATAATTATTATTATTATTATTATTATATATATAAATATATATATATATACACACACACACACACATGCACGCACGCACGNCACACACACACACACACACACACACACACATGTTTGAAGTCTGGGAAAATATCAGACTTAGAAGACAATATACATAAAATATACATAAAGAAATTAGAGTAAAAATCCATAAGGAAAATATTGTTGAGAAAGAAAAAATCCCTTTACAGCTTTCTTAAACTGAAAAGGAGCCAAATTAATGAAATTAGAGGACAGGACTCCGTAAGATCCATCCATCCATCCATCCATCCATTTTCTATACCCGCTTGTCCTGTTAAGACTCCATAAGACTGTAACCAGTTTGACAAGCAGGAGGCTGTAGTTTACAGTGAGTATGAATAGAATTATTATGAAATTGATAAAGGAATAGAGTTCTTGAAAAGATGGTCACTAATGATGATGATCACTAATGACAATTCAAAGAACCAACATTATGCCATATAGTCTTATAAATTTAACTACCTGCAACACTGAACAGAACTGTGTCTAAAAATTAGATGTGCAGGTCAAAGAGTTTAATTATAATCTGAATATCACTTAGTTTGGTTGCATGTGATTCTTAGCTGGAGTTTCTGGGAAAATTAAGGAAAATGTTATGCTCTTTTCTCCACATGATCATTTTCGCATAGTCATGTTCCTTTTATAAATACTATCTGACCTTTTCAAAAGGGCTGTAATTGTCCAACGCTGTCCCTAACTTTTTAAAGTCCTTCTTGAGTTTAACTTGTGCAGCTAGCTGAGCGTCTCTAATAAGGACGAGGCGTGTTTGAATAGTGAATAAGAGACGCTGACGGCTCTGAGCGGAGAGTGACAGGTTTGACGGGGCAGATGGGCGAGGCTGGCGATCGGCGCCACGCTGGCATACATCACTGTCAGCCGGACACGTTCATCTTATAATTAATACTCTTCAATTAGTGGGCAATAAAACAGAGGTCTCAGGTCATCTGATGAGCAGAGGAGGAAGACAAACTTAAAAACTAATACAGGCTAATGTATGCTTGTACTCCGGCTGTACTACATCCTGTCATTCATGGTAATGCAGGCCTAATTTTTTATATGATGAAAATTTGTCATACCACTACATTGACGATATTGTGGCATGATGACATGTTGATAAATTTTTATCTCATGCGAAAGAAGAAGAAACAAAACAAGCATGTCTGCATTAGTTGCTAAAAAGAGAACTAACCTCTATTGTTTGGAATGGTTCGGCTACAAGCTAACTAGCTAACAGCTAAAGGTGGAAACACAACAAATTATTTCTCCACCTAAAACAGAAACACCTGGTGAATACCAAGAAAGTCACATGAGGAGTAGAGCCAATTAGATGATTTGCGACATAAAACAAACAGGAAGTGATGCCGACTCAGTCAAGTATAGCTGGAGTGTTAGCTAGCTGTACTTCCCGTAACAGAACAAGCTAACGGTGGAGTGAAATTAGCTTAGCGGTGACTTTTTGTCAGTGACTTCTTGTTGTGATATACGAAGTGTTAGCTTAGCTGCTAACAGTGTTAGCTTAGCCGCTATGCTAACTTCAGCTGAGTTCTTGTCTTGTAGTGGATTTGGGCTTCAGAGTGTATTTAAGTTTAGCGTCATAGAGGCTATTTAGCATCATAACCTGCCAAAGATCAGATCTGATGACATCATCAGTCATTTTATTTGCTGACAATATTTAAGCTTTATACTCTACTGAAGACAAGCAGGTCAGATTAACCAGAGTTACTGTTTACAAGCTGAAACATTACAGGATTTAGTTATTTATGTTGTTACAGTTTGTAGTTTTGTTTACTTCCACCATCACCAATACATTGTTCAGCGTTGCATTGTTCATATTATTTTGGATATTGTTATCACACCACCACCTTCAGATATCATGAGGTTATTCTAAGTGTCACCCATCCTTAACTTGCACACACACACACACATCCAATACTAACACACACACACAAACCATCTCATCTGTGTCTTACCGATAACTCGGAGCTCTGCGTTGGAGTAGACCTCGCCATGCTTATTCCCAGCTACACACTGGTACATTCCTATGTCGGACAGGGTCAGGCGGCTGATTGACAACGCCCCGTTGCCGACCTGTATGCGCTCCTGTGGACACACAGATACATGCCTTTAATATGCTTTATGTCCCATCTACATAAAAACAGCCAGCCAGCGAGCCAGTGAATTATAGACTGGAAATGACAGACGTGGCAATAAATCTAGGTTTTCATCACTAATGGAGGGAAAGGCTTGGGTGGATGGAGGCAGGCTAGCAGAAAATGACCCTAATCAATCTGCATGTTTATGAGAGTGAAATAAAACCATGTCCTATTTATATCTATGGCTGCACCACAGGGCCTGTTTCCCCTTTAGCAGGAGGAGGGATGAGAGGGGAAGGAGTATCGTAACACCTGAGGTATGCACCATTGTGAAAATTGCTTTTCTGATAGCTGCACTCTATACATACTAAGTACTACACATGCTGTTGTTGTACCTCTTCATCTGCAGGAGAAATCATGTTGTCCCTGAGCCGCCAAATTAAGAGCGTTTTCAAGATGACTGGACCTGATTAATGGAAAGCCCAGGCCTGGGTTATGGATCACAGTGGGTGACATAATTGTGGACAAAATGGCTGCACGGACGCCACATTTGAGAGTCGCTCTTAGGCTGCATACCATTTGTGAAATGTGAAACAATGTGGACGGCGTCCACGTGGCATCAATGCAACTTTATCGACGATTGGCTGAGCAAAAAGGCGTGGAGGAAGGGGATGAAGGGAGAGAGAGGGACACAAAAACAAATGATGGAAAACAACTTTGACATGTAACTGGCAGAGGAGGTGAGGAAGCACAGATTCCTCCGTGAGGGATTATAAAGTCTGACAAATGGCTGCCAATTCCTGGCAGGAGAAAGCAGGTAGAAGTCTAAAGCTGCTGCTGCCTCCATGTTTCCATGCAGGTGACGGAACAAGAAACTACTTATATTTCTGCTGGTTTGTCCTACAGCACCACCATCCTGGTGTTGAAGTGTGTGGTCGTCATGCACGGTTGTCACGAAAGTAGAAAAGAACCATGAATGTGGACATGTGGACGGTCCATTTTGGAGCCGTGTGTGTCCATAATGCGCCCATGCTAAGCGTACTTGAGTTGGACCGGTGCATCAGCAGGACATTTCATTTAACTCGATATTTATCTCTCAACTTGGGCTTTCACTCAACTCCCTCTCAACCGTATTAAAGCCCTGAGCAGTTTTCAGACATTTCTGTGGAAGTGTGTCAGGTTCTGCCTCCTCATGCCCTTCATCTCCTGTGTTTTCCACAGGCTCACCCATAATGTCATTAGAGCCCATTTCCATACAGGCGTCTGAGCGGCCTGAACTCCGGTCGCAGGGGATTAAGGTACTGTCACATGAAAAGAGAGACCGTCCTCGCTGAAAGATCACAAACTAATCCTGTGTTTGAGCAGGTTGTGCCTGAATTTCCATAATGCTCCGTGGCTCTGGAAGTGCAGGGGCGAATATCCCTGCTGGCAACGGAGGCACACGGTAGCGTATATCAGTCTGTGCACGGAAAGCACTCCCGTTTGCGGCTGCTATTAATTAAGCATGACGTTCCTCTCAAATCAGCAGTTTTTCATGCGGGGACCTGGGGGGACCATCTGTACTCCTTCTGCTGAATAAAAATGATTGGCAACGTCATTTGCCAACAACAGTGGGCTGTTTCATTTGATATCAAGAGTGAAAACAAGCGGGAGAAGACATGACATGAATGAAAAAGCTGTTATGGTTAAAAAAAAAAAAAAAAGTGGGAGAAATGAGTTTCATTAGGGTTCTCCAGAGTTAGCGAAGCTTTTGTGAAAATGACACCAAACAGCTGTAAAACATAAACAACAGCAGCGACGAGCTGCAGAATCTAATCTGCCTGCTAATAGAAGGTGAAAAATTAGCTTTGTATTGAAATGCAATCATATACTTAGAAGACAAAACGAGCCGTACTTTTAATATTTGATCTCAGCAACATTACAAGGGCTTAAGGATGAGAAATGATGAAGTTATTGCTCACTTGAGTGGAACCGTGAAAGATCTTGGCTGGTTCCAGTCACAGATGTCTGATTAATCTACTGTATAATGGCTGTAAGAAGGAAGTAGGCTGGAAACAAGCTCAACATGACTTTGCAATAACAAGAACAAAAGCTCAGCTCAGACTTTGTGCTCTGTTTATGCAAGAAAATCATATTATTCATTTGTCATATTGGCAATTTGCAAAGTATCAGATCAGCGCTGATAAATTAGTTTCTAAAAGGGAGCTTCCTCTGTTGTTTGAAATGGTTCAGCTACAAGCTAACTGGCTAACAGCTAAAGGTGGAAACACAACAAATTAGCTTCTCCACCTGAAGCAGAAACACCTGGTGAATACCAAGAAAGTCACATGAGGAGGAGAGCCAATCAGATGATTTGAGACACAAAACAAACAGGAAGTGATGCTGACTCAGTCAAGCATAGCTGGAGCATTAGCTAGCTGTACTTCCTGTGACAGAACAAGCTAACGGTGGAGTGAAATTAGCAAAGCTGTGACTTTGTCTCTCTGAACATACGACACCAGTCCAAACAGTGAAAAAAGAAGCTTTAAGCCTTTTTTGGGAAATGATGGACTACATTATGGTTTCATCATCATCATTTCCTGAAATTCAAAGTCTTGGACATGTGAGTTCTGATGGAATAAACGCAGCTCTGTGCTACTAAACCATCTCCAAGACAGATTCTAGTCTCTACAGGATTAAATCCTGTTTCACCGTGGAGTTTCCCTTTAATTGCACAGCTGCTTAATCCTGCAGCCATTGTCAATAAAGCTGCATGAGATGAACGTAGTCACAAGAAAAGTACTTCTAAAATAAAACATTGCTGTTTTGATGCAAGGTGGTTATAGAATTATGATCTATTAAAGAATCGCCGAGAGTCTCATAAAGTGTGAGAGCAATGTAAGACTAAAATAAAATGAGCTCTTAAACTTTATCAAATGAATAATTGAAGGCAAAAACACGAGCGTTCAAATGTTTGGAATCACCAAGAAATTTCACGTTTTTTGATAGAAATTAATACTTTTTATTCACCAAGGTGACATCAAATTGATGTAAACAGCAGTCATCCTCAAAGTCCGGACTCCGGTCCAGATCCAGACCGAACCATAACTTCTCTGGATTCTGAGAAAATTATACTTTCAATTCAATTAAATTCAAAATACTTTACTGTCCTTTGAGTTCACACAAAAAGGAAAATTTTCTTCGGTATTGGCTTACCTAAAACTCATCCATAAAAAACAGAAACAGATTAAAACAGTAATTGCATATATGAAATTTAAAAAGTGGAAGTGAAAGAGTTCAGTTAGAACAGTTGTATTAAAGACTGACAGCTGCTGGAATGAATGACGTCTTATAGAAGTTCTTAGGAGCGAGACGAACCTTCAGTCTGCAGCCTGATTGTTAGTATTATCTGTGAGAAATCGCCGTGACAACCAGTCAAAATTCTCCACTTTATTATCAACTGAATGTCTACTCTGCTCTGGTTTGGTCCAATCACATTCAGCATCCCGTCATCTCCATGACAACGATGGGTTGACNCTCTGCTCTGGTTTGGTCCAATCACATTCAGCATCCCGTCATCTCCATGACAACGATGGGTTGACACAGCGTTGGGCTCATTGAGAGTTGACAGTGTAGCTAGTTTCATCAGAATCCCCAACACCTTCAGTTCCCGGTAAAAATCAGGATCCCAGTCCGATCCTGGCTTCTTTGCGGACCTTTAAGAACTGTGTTTGAGAACCCCTGCTGTGTAGCACAGACATTAATAATGATGGCCGTCCTTTTCTCTCAGAGATGGACGTCTTTGCATGAAATCTTCCGTTTCTTGACAATCTGACAAATGGAAAAACCTTCATTTCACAAATACAACAGACTGATGCGTTTCTTGAGAAAGTTTTTTTTTTTTTTTTTTTTTTTGAGCGAACACAGTAATGGCTGCTGAAAATGGAGGTTTGCAGTTTTATGTGAATAATTAAATATAAATCAGTCATTTTTAGCAGTAATGGCAATTTGCAATTTGGGTATATAATGAATTCAATGTAATGCCACCTTGGTGAAAAAAAAATATATAAATTTCTACATAATACATGGAAATTTCTGGGCGATTCCAAATTTTTGAATGAGTTGATAAATGTACCTGTAGATATAATTAATATAAATGTACCTGTCGATATAACGCAGTTCATTTTTAAGAACAAAGACACATTTACTCATCTTTTTAAGAAGATGCCGGCAAACTTTGGAGTTGTTTTATACTGATATACGCATTGATCCCTCAATTTCTGCGAGTCAAAGTTAGCAGAGAAGCATCAGCAAAAAATAAGTTGGCTTAGATGCTACAATTAACTGTGCAATCAGAAAGGTCCGGATTGATTTACTGTAATGCATAACAACAAATGCTGCATCCGCTTCCCTCCGCTGCTTCCATCATTGACCTTTCCATCTTCCCCTGATTAAGCTGCTGTGGTTAATGGTGGCATTTCAAACAATGCAACACCTTTGCTGATTAATCCATTCAGCGACGCATGCTGGATATATTCATTTATTATACGCGTGTTAACGGAAATCTGTTACATGAAAATCAACACGGTCATTGTAACCTTTAATCATAAATTCAGCATGAGGAATATGCTGCTGAGCTGCTAAGTGTTAGCCTGGATTGTTTCTGATTTTATTTTTAAGTAACAGAATGAGAATTAAATCAGTGATGTAAGACTGAAGGCTGGTTTATACTTAAAGGACCTTACCGTTGATTTTTTCATGTTTGAGCCTTTATATCCAGTTTTCATACATGAAAACAATCATACATTACTGAGAATCATTTCCCAAAGGATAAAACTGTATTTCAGCTTTCCTGATATTTTGCAAAATCTCTTAATCTTTCTAAGCAGACCGGTCTGCTGAGTCTGCTGCCACCGTGACTCGGACCCGGATAAGCGGATAGTAATGGATGGATGGATGGATGGATCTTAATCTTTCAAAATCAAATCTTCAAGTGATACACCCACCTTAAAAATCCATGTTTCTCCTGCTAATAGTTACACAGCCTTATGAAGTCACAGTCCTTTAAATTTTTCCATAAACACAGGTCTTCTTTTGGGACTATATTCCCCGGTGGAGGCATACATTCACTCCACGCTTTTTATTGAGCTTAAACACTAAAATTACATAACTTCTAAAAAAACCTGAATACACGTCTTGTTGGTGATGATGGATTACCTATCCCAAGAACGTTTACAGTATCAACAAGTTGATTTTAATAGCAGAATGAACTGAAACCAATGGAGGTCTGGAAGGTAGGAAAAACATTTTTAATTCACCGTTCCAGTAGTATACTTTGGGAAATGATTGTCAGTAACGTAACATGTATGAAAATTTAATATATTAGGCTCAAAAAATGGGTGCAAAATGGGTGGTATGGTCCTTTAAATGATCACAGCATTGATTTTTGCATGTTTGAGCCCAATAACTGCAAATATAAATTTCCAAAACATAAAACTGTATTTAAGTTTTTGTGTTATTTTGCCAAAATCCCCTAATCTTTCAAAATAAATTGTTCAGCTGCTAACATGTACGTCTGATTATCGAAGGAATGGTTGTTTTTAATCGCCCGGTAAAACCCGTTTCTAGGACTTTCTAGGACTATATTCTCTGGCGGAGACATACATTTTCTTCTGTGTAGAATCAATTAAATTAAGTTACTTTGACAAAAACATTTATTAATAGACATCATGTTCTCTGTGATTGATTATTTATCTCATACATATTTCAAGTCTCAATAAGTTCATTTTTATGTCTCACTGGAATGAACTGAAACCAATGTTAGTCTGGAAGTTAGGAAAAACAATTCTAATATTTGCTGTTCCAGTAGTATGTTTGAAGAACGGTTGGCGGTAACATAATGTATACGTGGGTTGTATTTATTGGGCTCAAACATGCAAAATCACCAGTATGGTCCTTTAACATGGACACGGATGCAACAATAAGGCGCAGAAACAATGGGATGTAATTGGAGGCCACATTCGGGCATCGCTCACGAGGCTGCATGCCACTCGAAATCTGAACCAATGCAGACGGCAATGCAGATGCAAATGCATCTTCATCGGCGACTGGCCCAGCGAAGAGGCGTGGAGGACGGGAAAGGTTTCAGTAGAAAGGGGGAGAGGGACAGAAAAACAAATAATGATGAATAATGTTGATGACTGACGGGCAGAGGAGGCGAGGAAGCACCAGATGATGGAGTCTGAAGACTGAAAAATGGCTGCCAATTAAGGAGAGGAGAGATATGTGACGGCGAGAAAGATGCTCAAACCAGGAAGTGGCGACCCAGCGGAGCTAAACCCTCAGGTTTGTCCCGTCTCACAGTTCAAGCAGAGAAACAGAGACAAACTGGTCAGACGCCATGTAAGCGTGAAAACCACAAGGAGCTAAACGTTAGGAGCTAAACTTTTCACCAATAAGCACCACAAAAAAACCCCAAAATTACTATCTTAATAACGACCAAATAAGAAAATAATGTTTTTCACTCACAGAAAGAGATGAATTAACTTAAAATTCAACATTTATTACCAAATAAAAAGATTTGGATAAACCGTTAGCCACCAGCTAAACAGATGTTGATTATTCATTCTTTATGAGGCCGTGTGCAGCGTCGCCTCGGGTTTTCTTCATTTCAACAACATGTACAACATCAACGGGCTTATCGATATCCTCCGGTGCGTTTGTGGTCGTTTTTGCATAATGAAGAAAATTAACATAATGCCTATTTATTTATCAGGTGCGTGCAAGCTGCGTGTGCGAGCGGCCGATCAATCATTTCCAAATAACCCAGATACTGTATCAGAACCAGGAAATAATGACGGGATATTGAATCACAGTTTTGCAAATGCCACGATGAATATTTAACTCCGGCAGCAGAATTCTGCAGTGAGGGATAGATGTAGAAAAAGAAAGCTGGATAAGCTCATTGTAGTTCCCACAATGCTGGAATGAATGGAGGATATGCAGCGTTTGTACAGAGAATCCGACTTTTTCCTTCCTTGGTGGCACAGGATTAATAACTGCACTCCAGCAGGAGATTTAACAAAGATTAAAGCAGCTCTTACATTACCGTGCAGCATGAAACTCTCAGCCTGCTCAGTTTGCTCCTTTCAGCAAAGACAGAAAAAAAAAAAAAAAAANAAAAAAAAAAAAAAAAGCCAGATTCCTTTCAAATAACTGCTGAGAGCAAATAAATAAATCTGAGCGAGGAACCGACTTTATTGCTGCACAGGAGAAACTGTAATGAAGCATACAATAAGTCGAGGTAATTAGTCAGTAAAGCAACGGACAAGAAACACAACAAAGCGGTGAAAACATGGCGTTCCGGAACAGTCAGCAGCTCCGAGGACGCAATAATTCTGATGTCAGAGCTGCAGGAAGCAGGACAGGACAGTCAGACGCAGGAAGCAGGACTTTATTTGAATTCTAAAAAAGATGGCGGCGCGCTGCAGATCTCACCTCTGCAGACTCCAGGTTCTCGCCGTTTTTCATCCATCTGTACGACGGCTTGGGCTTCCCCGTGGCTTTACATTCCCACACCAACGAGTCGTCAATGGGCTTCTGCACGTCCTGCGGCTTCTCTATCAGATGAGGAGGAGCTAAAAAAAAAAAAACATGACAGTGATTCAGTTATGAGGCCTAAAAAAAAGGTTAATTTAAAGAAATAACTGGGATAAATTAAAATGTTAAAGGACCATACCACCCATTTTACATGTTTGAGCCTAATATATTCAATTTTCATACATGTAATGTTACTGACAATCATTTCCCAAAGCATACTACTGGAACAGTGAATTAAAAATATTTTTCCTACCTTCCAGACCTCCACTGGTTTCAGTTCATTCTCTATTAAAATCAACTTGTTGATACTTGAAACGTTCTTGGGATAGGTAATCCATCATCACCAACAAGACGTGTATTCAGGTTTTTTTTTAGAAGTTATGTAATTTTAGTGTTTAAGCTCAATAAAAAGCGTGGAGTGAATGTATGCCTCCACCGGGGAATATAGTCCCAAAAGAAGACCTGCGTTTATGGAAAAATTTAAAGGACCGTGACTTCATAAGGCTGTGTAACTATTAGCAGGAGAAACATGGATTTTTAAGGTGGGTGTATCGCTTGAATATTTGATTTTGAAAGATTAAGAGATTTAGCAAAATATCAGGAAAGCTGAAATACAGTTTTATCCTTTGGGAAATGATTGTCAGTAACATAACATGTATGAAAATATTAGGCTCAAACATGCAAAATGGTGGTATGGTCCTTTAATCTGTGAATTCAAAGTGTGATGCAGCAGGTTCCATCCCATGTCAGCCCTTTTTTTTAACATTTATATCATGCATTTTCTTTTATTTATTTTAAAGCCAATTATTAAAATCCACAATTATTGAAATTGTCTTGAGGTTTTTCTAATGTTCATACTAGAATGATAGGAGTTGCTATGCAACCACTCCGCTGTCGTATACGCCATAAAACACCTCCATTCAATGCTATCTAAGTAAATTATAGCATAATTATAAACAGCATTGATTCTTGCTGGTTGTGTAACTAACTCAGGGCTAGTTACTGATCACAAAAAAAAAAAAAAAAAAAAAGATCCATAAAAGTGGATGTGTTTACTCTCTGCGGCGCTCGGTACGTTCCGGATGATGTAGGTCAGGCTGCTATCATCCTATATCACAGGAGGCCAGCAGCAGGACGAGAGGAATGACCCACACCTCAACCCCATGCTGCCTTCAAGGACCTTTACCGAGCGGCTCCACAAACCCACAAATCTACAAATCCACAAATCTATAAATCTATAAATCCACAAATCTATAAATCCATAAATCTACAAATCCACAAACCCACAAATCTACAAATCCACAAATCTATAAATCTATAAATCCACAAATCTATAAATCCACAAATCTACAAACCCACAAATCTACAAATCTATAAATCCACAAATCCACAAATCCATAAATCTACAAATCCACAAATCTACAAATCTATAAATCTACAAATCCACAAATCTATAAATCTATAAATCCACAAATCCACAAATCTACAAATCCATAAATCCACTATAATCTATAAATCCTGCTCTAATTGGCTTCTGCTTCATAAGTCGCCTTGAAATGAGAAATTCTATAAGAGTTCTGAAATTATCCTCCAACTATTTTTGTGTTACATCTTCAGCATGTGCGTGTGTGTGTGTGTGTGTGTATTTGTCTGGTTATTATGCTGGATTACTGCACAGATGTGTGTGTTAAACATCAGAACGGCTCGCTTTTTAAAAAAAAAAATCTGTATTGTATCGACGGTAATCAGCTGCTGAAATAAATATCATGTTTAACGGTACGTGGATTATTTCCAGAAAAACAGAGGAATACTATGACAATACCCAGAAAAACAGGTAATCTGCTAAACATATAAACTGATGGAACAACATCAGGTCGGCTTATACTGCCAACATATACGGTATATGTTGGCAGTAATGTAACATGTATGTGGGTACTTATTAATTTATTGTGCTGAAACCTACCAAACCACTGGTATGGTCCTTTAAGTTAATCTCAGTTTTCTGCCCAAAACTAACTCATACTGGCAGTTTTGAGGTATTTTATGTTATAATAGCACTACAGTTTTATCATTTCATATATGATGGTAGATATTTCCAGCATGTCTGATCCATGCAGCATCCGGCCACGCCCCTGCATCCTCGTTGTTGTTGTTGTTTTCTCCTCATTGTCACGGTCCCTCTCTCTCTCTCTCCCTCTCCCGCTGAGAACGTATCGACTCTCAGTCAACACTCGCCAAATGAAAGCAGGCAGCTCGTCTCTGCCCTCACCGTGCATACGATCACGCCGAGCATCAAGCGGCTAAAGCAGCAGAGATGGGAATTTCCCTTATCGGAGATAAGAGACTGGAAGATAAGGCGGCGGCGAGTCTGCGGAAACTCAAACGTAAATATGGCTGAGATGCTTATCTGTTGCAGCTTTTTATTTACCTTCCTGCTGAGTAATACAAACACATCAACAAACAAATATCCTCATCTCCAGCTCCTCTCTCTCAGATGGAAATCTGATCCACATCCGAGTTTAAAATTGCTTGTTTGAATGAGGACAAAGAAGTTTTTTTTTTTTTATACACCTCGCATTAAAATATGATCTGTCTGGATGAAGGCATCAGATGACAGCATGTTCATTTCAAAGCCTTCCTGTTACTCCGGACGCTTCCTGCAGGTCATTACGCTGGTAAAGTCGCGGCGACCTTTCCATATCATCACAGTTCCACCAACTCCTGAGTCAAAATAACTTTATTAACGAGAGTCAAGACAAAAGCTTCGTTTACATGGACCAGAAGTAATCAGATTACATGCCAACACGATTAAAACTGCCTCATGTAACCACGTCAATCTGAATCAACAGAGCGAATCTGAATAAAACTCTAATCGGGTTAAAGGTGTTTTCATTTAATAACCTGATCAAAGAGCTTCTGCTAATAGAACCTCTCAGTCCTGTTAGCAGCAAAATGTCCATGACGGAATCTAAACGAGGATGAGAATAAAGCTGAAACATCCTGACAGACGCTTTATTCTATCAGTCTGAAGTCTTGAAATCTAGGAGGCGCTACAGAGTGCTACGGCAGCCAAAAAGCTTTTTAACAGATCTTTTATTCCAACGGCCATAAAAATCCTTAAATCTGCTAATTGACCACTTACACCTGCTCCATTGTCTGGCATAATTCTTTTTTTTTCCTGTCATATGGATTTTATATATGTATAAAGTGTGCTTGTTCTGATTCTTAATGGTGTGCTGAAGACAAATTTCCACTTATGGTGGACAATAAAGTTCTATTCTATTCTATTCTATTCTATGTAAACGGTACATTGGATTACTTTGCACAGTAGAAGCTTTGTGCGCATCCTTATTACGTGAGTAATGACGTGATGCTTCACGCACGGCACGGTTTGATAAAAATGGTGGTTGTAAAGCAGAACTGGATGATGGCGGAGAAAACATTCCTCCTTCATGTTCTCAAAGAATTAAAGATGGTAGAAAGGCTGGACGGACACGCAGCAGGTCTGTCTTTAACAGGCGGGCTTCTGGGAAAAGCTGGATGCGGGATCGTGCGCATGTCAGGGACGACCACGTCACGGTGCAATGCATTCTGGGGTTGATCCACCGAATACTTCAGATTGTCCAAACAGTTGCCGTGTAAAGGAAGTTAAGGTGCGTTTTTCAGCTTGTGGGTGATTTTTATTCCCGAACATGTCGCAGCCGTACGGACTGAACCCGGCGAGGAGCGAGAGATCCGATCACAACGCGAGCGCACACATCCAAATGTGTTCTAGTACATCAGAAAGCAGTCTGATCATCCTGCATTAAAGGACTATACCAGTGATTTTTTATGTTTAAGCCCAGTAAATACTATCCGTACATCCATACACTGACAACCAATTTCCAAAACACCGTATTGTAGTTTTAGTTATTTTGCCAAATCCCCTAATCTTTCTAAACCAAATGTTCTGCTGACACACCCACCTGAAAATTCAGCGTTTCACCTGCTGACATGTAGCATGTGTCCAAATGTAGAAGGCAAGGTCGTTTTAATTTCTTGATAAAAGCGTCTTCTCCTGGGACTATGTTTCCTGGTGGAAACATACGTTTTCTGCCATGTCGCTCCTTGTTGGACTATTTAAATAAAGTTACTTTGGCAAAAACCTGACAGACGTCGTTTCGCTGTGATGGATTATTTATCAGCACCTTTCAAGTCTCTACAACTTGATTTTTATCGCGTTCTGGAATGAAATGAGAGCTTTTACAGAGAAAATAAAATGGCCATGTCTTCTACAGTCGTGGTAAGTTTTAGCAGGTGAAGCATGGAATTTTAAGGTGTGTGTGTGTGTCACCTTAATGTTTGATTTTGAAAGATTAGAGGGTTTGGAAAAATAACAGGAAACTTAAAATACGGTTTTATGTTTTGGAAATTGGCTGTCAGTAACGTAACATGTACGTAGGTTGTATTTATATTGGGCTCAGACATGCAAACTGGCCGGTATGGTCCTTTAACAATAAGATAGTAAGAAAATATTACAGGCGCAGCATGTTTTAACAGTGACTATGAATGATTTTCCAGCACTAAGTGACACCTTCATCTCTCTGGCTAACAAAACGTGGCGCTCTGCTGCAGGTTGAGGATGTACTGGAGCTCGGCTTATTGATTCCCCCGTCGGCTTACACCACTGACGAATGTCTCAAAGGCTTAATTCAAAGGGAGTTGAAAATAAGATTAGAGATTTTTATCACCTGGCTGCAGACAGCAGGAGGCTGACAAACACATCAGAAATGCGAGTGGACCGGCAGCTCAAAAGGACAAATCAGTCTTTGTGGATCGCAGCGCTCCCAGGCTATTATAGAGAAAGAGGTAAAGGGCTTCCAGGGTGAGCGTAAATAATGGCAAATTGTTTAATGCCCTGAATGAGCGATTTGTGCCAGATGACAGAGCTAAAGAAAGAAAATCAGCAGAGGAAAGAGAGAGTTCAGACAGGAAGAAAATCAAGGTTATAAATATAAAACCCAGGTAAACAAACAGGACCTTTACTGTAGAAATACAAACATATTGGGTGTGATTCATAAAACACAGCGCCAGATTTAATATGTCGATAAGAGTAAACAGCATCACGCCGCCATGTTCCCTCATTCATAAACACCTGTTACTGCCAACTTATAGTGTTTGCCTTCAAAGAGCTGTTACTATGGTGACAAAATAAGACGTGTTCAGTCTGATGGTAAATTCCAGCGAGAGGAAGTCTGAGCGATGCTTTAAACCTTTTGTCCCGCCCCCCTCGTGTGTTGGGACTCCTGGTAGTGTCAGGATGCTGTTGCACCATTCTGGAGCTCTAAAGTTGAGAATTTAGCTTTCCTTTGCTGACGTAACGCGTCAATTCTGCTTTGACAGAAGAGGAGGAAGCACAACACACCGACCTTCAGACCTTTACCTGAGACGCACAAAATTTAATCAGCTCCTCCCCCACCCTACCAACAGAATCGACACAAAATGTTAGAGCTATCACGTTAACAAACAAACAAACAAACAAACAGACGAAGGTGACAGCATAACCTCCAAATTCAGTGACATCATTTTATCCATTAATCCTAGTCACCAGGATCAGTAAATTGCTAAATGCTAATTGCTATATTCCTTCTCTCTCTCATATTTTTTAACACCCTAACATCCCCATTACCCTATTATAAAACTTCATAAGTGAGGAATACGAAAACAAAAAGCCCAGAAATTTGTTATTTTTTGGTACAAAGTAAGAAAAAGAAAAAGAAAAACTACCCTAAAGTGGCGTTGCTATTAGCTATTAGCTTGTCAGCTTAAGCGCTTTACTCTGACTGGCTTCTGGAAACTTGAACTGGGTCCCACATCCACTCAACACGCTCCGTTCCTTTAATTCTGCAAACGCAACATGAATTTATATGAAGGAGAGGAAAGATGATTTCCAGATTTAATGATCTCGTTTTCAGCTGCAGCCTGAGAAAATAACTTCCGTATATATTCGTGTATAACCCTGATGTTGTTCCATCAATTTATTTGTTTAGCAAATTACCTGTGTTTCTGGGTATTGTCATAGAATTCCTCTGATTTTCTGAAAAATCCACGTACTGGTAAACATGATATTTATTTCAGCAGCTGATTACCGTAACTGACCAATCACAGCAGAGCTTACTGGCTGCTGCAAAATGTGCTGGATAAGATGTTTAGTCAGGAAATATCTCATTCTAAGGTATGATTTAAACTATTTTCCATGAGTATTTCCACACCTGGAAATTTCCTTCTCTGGGATCAAATCTGAATTTCTCGTGTATAAGCCGACCCCGGATTTACTTTGTGAAATTTGGTAATAAAAACTCGGTTTATACTTGAGTATATATGGTAGTTATTGACTAAAGCTAAACTATTTTAATCCTTTATTTTAACCCTTTGAGACACGATCCAGAGACAGATGAGGTATTAATACTTATTATGGCGTCTTGTTTCTGGTTATTTACGCAGCGGCTTTGGCTCTCGTCTCGTAAACACAACATCAGGCTGCAGCAGAGAGAAATATGAAAGAAGACAGAAGGACTAATTATTAGCTTTGACATAGATGTGTTAAGCTCACACTGAGTCATCCTCTTTGTGAGGAAAACAAACAGGCACAATTAAACATAAAGGAAGTCTGCTGTGATATTTTTGGAAATGGGTCATCAGACCTGCAGCAGAGAAAAACCAGACAGGAAACAGAAAGAGAAATCCCTGAAGTCTGGACGCTCCACAGGTGAATCACAAATCACACCAATATCCTCTGTGATTTCTTTACAGTTTTAAAATATGAATCATGTTGAGGAGCTCAATGAAAATATGATCTGCAGGAGAAGTGTCAGATATCTGCATGTTTACACGGAGAAACGCCGCCGCTATCCAAACGTCAGGCATTTAGCAGCTTAAACAAAACATTTTCATGATCTAATAAATCCTTTTTGAAGGAATAATAGCACACAAATATCTGTTCGGTGAGAAAAGCATTACTGTCAACTGAAGATATGAGTTTCCTTGAATTATTAAAAACGTTTTTTCATGTAAAACTGCATTGTAAGTTATTTTTGTAAAAGCAGATATGAATTTTTCAGATGGTGGATGATTTTGGAATGCAGCTTATTCTTTTTGATGAAATGCACGTTCTAGGTTTGACTGGCTCAGTTTTTCTCAGCAGCGTTCATTGAATATTTGTGTTTCTTGCCTAAATGTCTTTGCTTATTTTGACAGGTTTCTGTGGTGAACTTTTGTCTCAGTTGGAAAATACTGTAAAACTGAAAATACAGAAAACTGAAAATATCAGAAGAATTCATGAATATAACATTACTAAATTAAACTTTTGTCAGCCCAGACACAGTTAGCATGCCTGTTACAGCAGTGTTGAACCTTTGATTACTTTATTAGCTTGATGCTAACATAATGTAGCATGTAGAAAGTTCATTTGACTGGTTTACTTGGTTCTGGAGGGTTGCACCTCTAACAGAAGAATATAGTTGAGGAGGGATCAATGTCTGCCCTGGAAAGCTTGGGCACATTTTCTTGTGAGACAAATTGCCTCTGTGTAAGTTAGATTTTAGCTAAGGCTACACTAATTAGCCTGCTTGTTGTTTTGGTTGCAAATACTCACTGCTTAGTGTAAATAAAATGCTGAGTTCAGCAATAATCACAACTTATTCTCCAGGCATTCTCCATGCGTCAATCAGCAGGGTAAGCTGCTATGCTAACAGATCTACGCTAACAGTCAGCTATGCTAACAGATAAGCCAGAGTTGTAACAATAAACTTTGTGTAAACAAAAAAGGAAGATATCAGATTTTGTCTGGGGGCCAAATAATTTTGTTCATGACCCAAATTGGCCCACAGGCCAGTAGTTGCTGACCCCTGTTCTAGGAAGTGGTTATCATGACATCTAGAATTTTAGCTCATAGGCACGACTCCCACAGCAGCAACAATGAGCGACTCTCCTCACCGCTTCCTGTTCATCCAGATGCCGTGGTGCAGATTGCATCCCTGACATATGTGCCGCTGCTCTAAGTTTAGTACATTTAACAGCTTTGATCTCCACTCAAGTCGGATGTCAATCATAATGCCATCTGCTGGAACTCAATACACGGCTCAGACACAAGGTCGTATCCAAGGGCTCAGCACATCCGCATCACTCTTTTAATCTGGATCAAAATATTAGAGGCATCATGGCTGACAGCCTTTAATCATTCTGATGTGGCGTTAAAGCGAGCCTCCCTCCTCGCGTATGCCACACGAGCCGCTGGCTGCTTTACAAACCAGCTGTGTCTGCTCTCGCTGTCTTTCATTTTGAGCGGGGCTGACAGATGCGGTGCACGCTGGTCAAATATTCATGCACAACAGGATCACCTACCGTAGAAAGAGAGCTTTCCTTTTACAGTATTCATTCCCCTGGAGTTCTCTGCCACACACTCGTACACGCCAGCATCCTCCTGCTGGAAATATGGGATTTCCAAAACACCGCTGGTTTTCCTCATATCCACTTTCCTGGGGAAGGGGACACCGTCGGCTTTCCTCCAGTTAATAGACGGTACGGGGCTGATGATAAGAGACACAGAGTCAGTACAGGTGGTAATGATCTGGCTTTGGTCATGCTATGTATTCCTTCCTGTCTGAGCTGAGTAAACCTGAAAAATGCTGTAATTGAAGATCTGTGTAGCTAAACATGAATCTGTAATTCCCTCAAACTCAAATAGAGGAATTCGGGATAAATCACAGTTTAATCCAGACTGGGAATAAAAATTTAACTGTAACTTGAACCTGACTGCCTACAAATCACATAATTACCCTGCTGCTTTACAATTTTTTTATTTGGCTTTTAGTACTTCTGTCACAAAGAAAACAACTCTTATTTTGAAAGGAATACTGACATGGTTTGCCAATTTTGAGAGAATCGGCAAACAGAAAGAGTGTGACAGCTCATGTAACTGATTTTTTATTTTAAGGAATGCGTGATTAAACCCCACCAGAGATGATGGAGTTTTTGAATATGACTCACTTAATCCTCCTTCCTGGGCCTGTGGTGCTGTGGACATTTATTAAGTGGACCTCTATGATTTACATTTGAGAATCCTTGATGTAATTTGTCAAATGTGCAGCCTCACTCGCAAGGCATACAGATTGTGTGCAAACAGAGAAACGTGTAATACTTTAATTGTATGTGCTAACAGGCATGCTAAAGCTAAGAGGTGACTTACTTTCCAAGAGCAAAACACTCCAGTTTCACAGTGGATCCTTTGGCAACATGAACAACCTCTGGAAACTGAACTTCAATCTTTGGCTCGTATTCACCCATCACACCTGAAATAACAATGCAAGCGAAGTGAAAAAAAAAAGACTTTTTTTTTAATGTAAAACTAGCAAAAACTAACAAAAAAAAAAAAAAACCCAAAAACATTAGCTCCACAAATACCAAAGCTGCTTCATGTGCAGCTTTCTGTAGCTATAAGCTAAAACGTTGTAAAACGTGTGATTTCAGCAGCAGAAACGCTTCGCTCTCCCACCAAAAAATAATAAGACACGCGAGCCAAACACGCAGCTCTCCAGCAGACACGTAACACGCTGATGCTGAGTGGAAAAACAACTTTGAGAATTCATAGAGGGTCTGAGCTTTTACATCCAGATGAGATTCATCTTGTTGTAGTGCTAACAGCTATGAACCAGAAAATGGGCCTATAAAATCCCCGAGTGCTGCTGCTGTGTCTACAAAGCATCCCACTCTCTGTCAGAGAAGCTGGATTATAATACTGCTGCTGCTGTGCATGCTAAAATCTCTGGATAAAGGGATGGAAGGAACATCGTATTCCGGCTTTGCAAGAAACTTATTCATTTTCATAAATCAAGACTGGAGTAGGAATGTTGAGTATAAACTTTTTATTTAATCTATTAATCGCGCTTATAAAATATCAGGACGGTTTAGAAATCATAAGAAGAAAAAATGTCTGAGTTTATGTGGAAAAAATGGTTAATTTTCTTTTCTCAGTGCATGTAGCAACACTTTTAATATGTCCTCGTGTGTGTTAGCTTGCCATGGCTACAAACTACTTTTCATTTAGCATGGTGGAGGGATTCAACATCCAAGTCTCATATCCAGAGAAAAAAGCTCATTAAATGGTCGCTGCAGAGCATTACATGTATGTTAAAAATCAGCAGGATGTAGTTGAGGAAGACGGATATCCAGTTTGCAAAGTGCGTCAAAGAAAAGTCGCGGCTAAAGCTCCAACACTTCTAATATGAAGCTAGCTAATGTTAGCAGCAGGTTTAAGGTTTACCACCATAATTTCTGCATGAACACTTGAGCACGATTGTAGAAGACACAGTCGTTTCAATTTCTTAGTAAAAGTCATCTTCTTCTTCTGGGACTGTACTTCCTGGCGGAGACATACGTTTTCTTCCGTGTAGCTCCACGCTGGATTAAATTAAGCAACTTCACCAAAACATAAGAACGACATTTGGTTCAGTGTGATGGATTATTTATCTCAACAAGTTCCAAGTCTCTACAAGTTACAAATTGTGTACTGGAATGAACTGAAACAATGACAGTCTGGAAGGTAGGAAAAACATTTCTAAAATTTACTGTTAAAGTAGTATATTTTGGGAAATATTGTCAGTAACATAATGTCTATACAGATTGTATTTATTGGGCTTAAACATGTACAATCGCCGGTATGGTCCTTTAATATTCACATGTGTTGCTATTATATCTTATATATATAGATATAAAGTAGTGTTACAGGTGCTGAATCATTATATTTGTATTATAATTTAGTACTATTTTAATACTAGCACTAGTATTTTGTACAATAATTCTATTTTGCTAATGTCTCAAGTCTTAAGAAAATGTACCGCTCCAGTTTTATATTTTGGAAAATGGTTGGCAGTCATGTGACATGTACGCAGGTTGTATTTATTGGGCTCAAACATGGAAATTCACCGGAATGCTCCTTTAAGACACACACACACTATATCCACCAGTGTAACAATAGGTTTTCCCTCCTGCAGCAAATCCAAAGGCTTTGTTGCACAAATGGCTGCAGAAATGGAGGAAACAGGCCAATTTCACCTGGCTGATTTGGTGTGGTGTGTTATTGGGACGGCTCGCTGACTGAAAGCTCATTCAGATCCTTATCGCAGAGCAACCACAACGCCATCAGCCGCGGCGCCATCAGCCACGCTAAAGCAGACAGCTGGAAGTGGACCGTAATTGTCTCATACCATAACCTTTTGTAGGGGACACCTATTTAATGTTCCCACCTGCACCCCCTTNCCTCCCCCACCCGTGACCGTACGTTAGACACGATGTTTGGGCGCCAGACTGCCACAGTGGAATAAAAGGATAATGGAAAAGAACAAAGAAAAGGAAGGGAAATGCACTTCACCAAATCAAACCAGCTTTACTCAGCTCTGCCTTCATCTCAACAACCAGAAATGATGAATGATTGCTGATTTATTTCCTAATACTCGTTCATAATTTAACCTCTCAAACACCTGAATTTCCCCTCGACTACCTGAAAAAAAAAAATAAAAAAAAACTTTATGACATATATGACATGTATGCATAGAATTACATTACTACAATTTTATGTCAAATAGAAATATTGTAGATGTCATACATTATTTTAAACAAAGTTCTCTAAAATTGATCTTACCATTTTTGGAAATATTTTTCATTTATTTTCACTAGAATTTTAAATAAAGTTCGTTGGCTTTGAATAAGGAAGAAGAACTGAGTTACCAGATTTACCTGATGTCAAATTTTTTAGTCAATATCAGACACTTTTTCCTGAAAACTTCTAGCTACTGCTAGTACTACTGCTAGTACAACTACTACTACTAGTACTGCTACTACCAACAAGTCACACAAAGCACAAAACATTTTATTAGTTTACATTAATTATGGTAAAGAGAAATATCTGGGCCAAAACACTTTGATTCGTTTAACTAATTTCAGTTGTTGGGTTTTTTTTTTTTTTTNTTTTTTTTTTTTTTGGAATGTGTCTAGAATTATGTTTTTTTGTGTGTTGTGTTGTGTGCTTGTTGTGTTGTTATTTGCTTGTTTGTTTTTGCTTGCTTTGTTTAATAGGATGCTTTTAACATCTGGCTAGGAACTACAGATGAAAACTGGCCTTTGGCTAACTCTGGTACATTTACAGAAATGTTTATTAATGTACGGTCCCTGAAATAAATAAATAAATAAATGTTTGCAGTTAGATTATCTGCTGAAAATGATCCTTCTTGTGGCTTGATGAGTCTAAAGCATCAAATCCATGTTAACGACATGATGGAATAAAGAGCTAATTAATTCATATTCGTATATTCATATATTTTAAATATATTTTTCATGCCGAGATTGGTTGGAGTGGATCTGATGGCAATCAAAGAATAATGTTGACTGATACTTTTGAAAATCATATACTAATCATATACTGAATATTTACAAGAAAGAGTGATGTTTGCTGATATGATAAAGGTAAATTCATTCATATTTTATTACATTATTTTATAAGGTTATATTGTTCCAAATCAATAAAGATGGAGACGTGAAATGCTTTTTCTGCTGATACATGAAGTTTGTGCATTTAGAAATGGAATGATCAGTTTCCTACAGGCACCGAGCGGTTGATGCACAGCAAGCCAGACTCACCGTCGCTGCGTAGCACGAGCGGTGTGGGTGGNCCGAGCGGTTGATGCACAGCAAGCCAGACTCACCGTCGCTGCGTAGCACGAGCGGTGTGGGTGGGCCCTGGACTCGGGTCTTCGTCACCATATTCGTCACCACACAGGTGTAGTTTCCCACATCAGAGGGTTCCACTTTGGCGATGTACAGATTCCCCGTCTCCTGCGAGATAAATCGGCGAGTATCCTGCTTCACAAATGTGGGGTACTCGTTAAAAATCCAGGAAAATATCAGATCTGTGGATAAAAAAAAAGATAAAGAAGAATTGTGAGTTAATGAAATCAACAGAACGATGTCAGAATACGGTTAGATGTTTTTTAGAGAAGAGGGATGATGGGTGGGGTGCTGGGAGATATTTTCGTGGTGTGGTGTGAGGTGTGAGGTATTTCCTTGAGTTTCAGACCTCCTGAGGAAAGTGAAAATGGCCATGAAGCCATATCACACTAAGGTGAAAATGAATGGCGGTCTGTGATAAGTCACAGACCGATTTAATTATCAGGCCTGACGCAGACGAGCCTGAAGACTCTGAATGTTTGGTCGACGTCAGCGTTCGTGTTGTCACTGCTAAAGGAGCCGTACGACCTGGTCAGAGATGACAGGAAGCAACCGTGCATACACTAAAAAAATGCTGCTTTGAATTTACTTTATTTTTATATGTAAAATGGTTTACGAAATAAATGTATTTAGATTTGTCTATATATTTTTTAAGTTGACTGTATTTAATATTTATAAGTGAAATTAAATTTGTAGGTTTTTTTTTAAAGCTTTGTTTTATTAAAGCATTAAATGCTCTTTTACAGCAATGCCCTGCTCACAGATTCACATCATTCACACCTGGTGCCCAGACTCCGCCCCTCATTCACTTCCCACCCCAGATTTCTGCTGCCAGGCCAAGGATTGAAGCGGTGACCTGAGGGTCAGCAGCTGCTCTGACCTTTAGGCACCGCTGCCCATTTAACACAGCTCCATGTGTACAAGCATGGAAAAACTGATGCTAACTCTTTTAGATGTTACATGTAAAAATTTAGCCTTATTTTACTGATTTAAATGTGTTATTTTGTTTTGATTAATTGGAATTAATAGAGATGATAATAGAAGTGTGCATTTTTTTTTCTAGTTGCTTTTAATTAAATAAAATTAGAATGTTTGAAGCACGGAGATATAATTCCAACTAATCATAAATATTGAGCAGAACAAAATAACATGTTGAAATAAATTAAATAAGGCTAAATTTTTATATTTAACATCTAAAAGGAGTCAACATCAGTTTTTTCAGTGTACCCTTTCAGAATGTTCACACTGGAAAACCCGCCATGAGGGAACGACATATGTGTACACGTGTCTTTTTTCTTATAATCTCAATGCGACTAATCATATAAATGGGGATAATGGCTCACGCTTTCACTTTAGATGAGGAATTGTTAACAGGAATTCTGTTTCTTTTTTTTTTTCTTTGTAGTTTTTACTCGATTATAAATGGGGATAACAAGTTTCACTTTCAGCTTTCATGAAGCTCTGACAGTGTCAGAAAGAAAAAAAAAGGGATTGAAAGAAATTAGCTTCTCGGCTCAGCACACCTTGCTAATCGCTGCGTTAGGAGGCCGTACCTGATGGAGTGGGAGAGTCGTAAAGTTACAAATTTTGAAGGATGAAAACCCCTGATCTGACCGGCGGAAAGATTCTGAAACTTCTGACACTCCTCATGCATTTCAGAGGAAGCAGACCTTAAAGTCAGTTTGTATGAACATTATACCTCAATGTTTGTGTGTGTTGAGATCCTACAGAAAATAGAGCAATTTATTGCATTAATTGGAGTAGAACTGAAGTTTTAATGTTCATGGAAATACAGAAATTGTGATATAAACAACTGCAACAGCAACAAAACTACAAAACGTGTTTTTCATTAAAGTGTCACCAACATAATGACATAATGCTCTTCAAGCAGATCATATATGATCAATAATTGGGCTCTAAAGTGGAGTTAAACCCAGAATCAGAGTCTCTGATCAATATAAATCTGTGAATTTCATTTCACAGAATTCCATTCTCCTCAGTACAAACACCCAAACATTGATAGTTGTAAAAAAAAAAATATATATCTATATCTATATATATATATATATATATATATACATATATATAATGTATATATATTAAACTACACATGCTGTTATAATCAGAGTGTTGATGTAAAATTTTATTTCTGAGAGTCTGAAGTTTTAAAATTACATCTCAGCCCTCCCAGAGAAAAGAGCAAAAGGTGCAGCTTTTGGCTAACAGGAAGCAGGCATCATGTAGCTGTCAGTCTGCTAAAATCAATAAGCGTTCTTACAGTTTAAATGTCAGGTTTTCACACCGAGCAGAATACACAGTTTGAAGTCTTCAGATACAGAAACCAAAGGACTTACTCACTGATGAAATGAAGCTGTAAAAACACAGAATGCATGAACTCAGGCAAACTCAGCCTGGTGTTTGTTAGGTGGTTCGTTGAAAGTTAGAGGGTTACAGATACAGTCTCCAGTCTGACATCATGGAGGTTAATTTTTCTTTTTTAAAGACCCGTGGAGATCGCACTTTCCAGGCTGTAGCATCTAAATTGTGGAACGCCTTCCCTCTGCTGTCCGTTCTGTCGTCTCTGAGTGTTTAGAAGGCAGATAAAGACATTTTTGTTGAGACAGCCTTTTAGGTAGTCACTTTCTTTTATGGTTTTTATTTGTTCTTAGTGGACGTCTTGTATTTATTGATTTTCCGGTTTCTTGATTTTATGTATTGTTTTTTATTGTTTTATATGACTCCATGTGAAGCACCTTGTGACCTCTTGTCTGTGACAGGTGCTATACAAATACAATTTATTATTATTATTGTTATTGTTGAATACTGCGTGAAAGATGATTAGAAAATAAAAAGGAAAACACTGAGGATTTTAGATAAATTTTTAGATAAATCATAATAAATACTGTGCAATAATAATATTGACGTGTCTTTACAGAACATTAAATGAAGTAATAAGTAGAATCCATTAACTCTGTCAATAATCCAATTAACACAGGAAACAGAGTTTAAACTGAAATCAACAGTCCTTGAAAAACCTGAGTGATTAAGTCCAATACAAGAACATAATATAATTACAGGAGTCATTTATGGGTTTTTTTTTCCACTCATTTTTATAGTGACGCCCACAAATCAAACATCGTTATTTTATTTATTTATATAAATTTTTTTGTTGAAGGTACTTAATTTATCTGATCTAACATGGAGCTACACAAGAAAATGTACATCTCCACCAAGGAGAAGATGGAGCATTCTGACATACCTGTTTTTAAGGTGAAACATCAAATATTTAAAGGACCATACCACCCATTTTACATGTTTGAGCCTGATATATTCAATTTTCATACATGTAACGTTACTGACAATCATTTCCCAAAGCATACTACTGGAACAGTGAATTAAAAATGTTTTTCCTACCTTCCAGACCTCCATTGGTTTCAATTCATTCTGGTACACTAGTAAAATCAACTTGCTGATACTTGAAACGTTCTTGGGATAGGTAATCCATCATCACCAACAAGATGTGTATTCAGGTTT
>VXCM01006981.1:0-28228 GCA_014773175.1 Lucifuga dentata
TTTTTTTTTTTTTTTTTGTTGTGTAATGGATTAAGTTGAAGATGATTAATGTTGGGGAGGGGTCCTAACATAAGCCTGTGGCTTTTTACCTCTCCCCACGAGAACTATGTTATGTTGATTATTCTCCTGAGCTGTTTTTGTGATTCTTTGTTTTTCTGTTTTTTTTTTTAATCCTTAGATATATATAATCGTGCCAAATAAAATGAAATGAAATTTCCTTTGTAAAGTTGGAGAAGTTTAACAGTATTAGTTGATCTGCGTGAGGCACAAGGCTGAAAATACTGAGGCTTCTGCCAGCAAATCAAATTGAGCTTTTCATAGATCTAACTCATCTGCACAGAGTTTAAGGTTTTTTTTTTTTTTTTTTTTNTTTTTTTTTTTTTTTTTTCTAAATATTGGAAATATTTTGCAGCCAGTGTCTCCCATACATCGGCTTTACTTGGGTGGCCCGCCCAGGTTTCTGAAGACCTGCCCAGGTTTCGCAGGATGGCCCAGTCTTAAAAACAATACAACTGCAACACTGCCTTCACACACACTGACATGCGCGCACACACACAGGCTGTACTTGGGCAGCCTCAAGAAAGCGAAAGCGAGAAAGCAAAACCGAATGTCTGACTGCTCCACTATCGGTGTCCGTCCCATTTCGTCTGCACACATGCACACACACACACCCACACACACCCTGGTCGACACCTTGAATTCTTGGTAAGGTTGTCACTGAACCCGGCCGTCACATGCTGTGCCATCCACCGCCACTGTAAATTTTCAACCTGTGGGAAACACTGTGCAGTTCACCTTCTTCAGAATGCAGCAGCAGCAAAAGCTGACCTTTGGCCAGTGTGAAGATTAAGTTCTTAGGTTCGTGCACGTAACTCATTCCCTACTGTATGAATTCTTTAACTCAGAATTCTGTAATTTATTAACTGGATGCCCTCCAGAATTTTCATTTCCATTGTTAGTGCTAATTCCAGGATGAGGGTTAAAGCTGGCCTGGGATGTTTGAATGCACCACCTCCCACTGTGGGGTTGCTTCATTTCACATTTATGTTTTTTTTTTTTTTTTTTTNTTTTTTTTTTTTTTTTCTTTTTTTTTGCTTCAGTGCCCAAGTGTAATGTACATGTATTATTCAGCATGGAAGATTAATGTAATATTACTGATTGTTTTACAGAATATTTCTCTACAAACCACAGTAATGCCAGTCAAGGTTCTGTTTCTAGTCAGTAAGTGGACATTTTGACAAACTAATTTGCCCTTTAAGAAACCAAAGACAAACACACAGGCAGCGTTTAACTGACCATGTATTGACTCACAGCAGTCATTATTGCTTTGCAGCATGAGGCGTTAAAGCACTGAAGGCTTTGGAGATCCATGTGGAATCTCAATGGCTACTTGAGGAGTTATGGACTGAGGTGACACAAACGAGATGGCAGCAATCCAGTTTGTTGTTTCTGTGTTTGAGGTGTATTTCATGCTTAATTGGCCGGCTGTGAGAAAACGCCTCTGAGCCAGACCCGAGGTTGCGAAAAGCTTTCCAGGTGTTTATATTACAGATATCTTTCTTTTGACTGACTTAATTTCCCAAGGTGCTTAGCTTCCACAAATCCTCTTTTCTGCCAGATTCCAAATTCAGATTTTCAAGGAGGCCTTTGCTAGACCATTTACAGAAATCGTCTCTTCAAATGGACCGGGATTTGTTACATTTTCAAAATGGATATGGATGCAGCTACAGTGGGGCTAAAGCTTCTCATTCTACCAAATCTTTCAGCATTTCACTTGGGAATGATGACTCTCTAAGAAGTTATAGTCTTTTCAGAGTTTATAAAAGTAGGCCTCAGCCGTTTCTAAGGTCCAACTTTTATTCTCAGCAGATAAAGAACTGCAAGTTTCCCATTTGTCATGACAGATGAAGGATTTCTCAAATGCAGCGCTCACGCCAACCCGCTTTGTACAGTTTGCATGAGTCTGCAGTTCATTTAATTAGGTTGTACGATAATATGACAGACCACACTGCTTTTAGCTCATTGTAAATCGCTAAATTAATTTTGCTCTGCAAACAAACAGTGAACTGTTGAAAAGGGCCTACTGCATCATGAGCAGCTCTGGAATTAGATTTCAGTTGCCTGGACTTATCCACATTACCTAATGGATTTTCATATATATTAATATTAGTGTTTAAAGATGCTGGATGCAGTTTCATCACAGTTGATTTGTTTTACCAAAGCCAAGCATCATCAGCTGCATGATCTTACATGTGTACAGTGATGATTTCAACAAACAAAATAGATTTGGTTCTGAATGTTAATGTTATGCTAAATCTTAATGTTAATACCACCATTTAAGAGAAGTATTAAATACAGTGTAGGCCAATGGTGTATTTATTTTATGCAGATCATAAATTTTTTATTACCATTGAGATTTTTTCAAATGCATCGATGTGTCTTTTTTCTTTCCTAGACTTCCAGTGGGTGCAAGGAGACGTTTGCGAGGTGCAGCTCATGGTCTACAACCCCATGCCTTACGAACTCCGTGTGGAGAACATGGTCAGTGAACATTTATTACACCTAAAACCATCAAATTCATTGCAGCAATGCCAGCATGATGAAAGCGAATCAATGATTTTAATGTCTGATATACAGGTATATATAAATTTTTTTCTACACGTACATTTTAAACATCTGAGCTCTGCTTTGTGAAACTGCGGTTGCCAGCATGATTTTCAAGGTAATATTGAAGAGTCCCTCTGCACCCACCTGAGGGTTGCAAAAGGACAAGTGATAATGCTTTGTAGTTTTCCTTGATAGCCTAATTAAGGTCTCCTAAAAGCTTTTTTCCCTGACAGTTTAATAGCATAATGATTGTATGGGATGGTGAGAACAAACTCCTCTCAGTACTGACAAACAGCACAAAGGGGGGGGAGACCCCTGTAGTGCCATTAATTTTTATGCTTTCACATGCCATGCAGTCAGACCAGACAGGTTCTATATTAAGGTAAGCGAGAGACTGTTTGCTCTTCTTTTCCTGTGTAAAATCAGGTTTGAAAAGAAGCCATCAGATGTCAGGGAATCTAATTAAATTGTGATTGTGTCTAATATCTGGTTTTGACTGAGGCTTTTTTTTTTTTTTTAATTTCTCGAACGTTTTTCTTATTAAAGGATGTCCAACTGTAGCTCAGGTCTTTTACAACATCCATCTTTAATTTGTGTACATGTTGTTCCCTTCTGCCCTGCTTTTTTTCAAGCATGCGCACAAATTTAGGCACTTTATCAGGTTTATGGGTGCAAATGAATTACTGCTAAATAAAAAAAAAAAGAACCTNATTTAGGCACTTTATCAGGTTTATGGGTGCAAATGAATTACTGCTAAATAAAAAAAAAAAGAACCTCTTCTTCCTTGCTTCCTTCTGGTCTGTCTGGACAACTTGGAAATGCATTGCAATCATCAGGCTCAATAAAAAAAGCAGCGAGGTCAGGCCTACTTTCAACAGCCAGACAGCAGCGGTGCAAAACATTACATAGAAAGTACCACTTGTCAAACCCGATGCTGCCTTTTGTTATTTGAAAACTCGGGACCAAATTTCCATGAAAGTTGTGTGCCAGGCTGTGAACAGAGACAGTGGGCTGTTGTAATTGAGGCAACTGTTTCAGAACTAAATTCAAATAGAGTCAGACGGGTCTAGCTGTTGGTTTAGCACACCGATGACACATGCTATTACATATACAGAGAAAACAGACAGTCTCCAGTTGTGAACATCTGTGAACTGCTTATGTCAGAAGAGCATTCACCAGCCATGTCTGTTTTAACGCTCCGCTGAGCAAGATTGGTGTGCAATCACCCTAAATCACAAAAAAAGGTCATATTGAAAGCTGATGTATGTCGTCCGTGTAAGAGGGGCAGCTTAACTCAAATGATATGCCAGGAATGATAATTGTGTCAGAGTTGCGCTACACAGGTGGTTAATTCAGTTTATAGCAATACATTCAGATGATTAAAATCAGAAAATCAGACTCTGAGGGTGCCATGATTGTTTCGTTTCAACTTTCTGGAAATTAGGTTTTCCAGTACTTCCAGTCCATCTTTTTAAAAGTAGAACCTGCCTTTAATCCCCTTAAAACCTGTGTGACAAAAAAAAAAGCTGTCTGATAAAGCATCTCAAAAGAATGTGTAATACAAACAACACTGTTGGTACAGTGCAATAAATTGAATAAAACAGTTCTAATGATCAGATAAAACAAAAATAAAACATGAAAACACAGTCAGCTATTACTTAATGAAAGTGATCCGTAGATTGATATGCATGAATACCAGTTATGTTTGCATTATTTTGAGTGAATGAGTGAGAGAGAGAGAGAGAGAGAGAGAGAGAGAGAGAGAGAGAGAGAGAGAGAATCTATTGCGCATCTAAAGCTACATGGTCAATATCTAATAAATAGTCAAATCCTCTTGTGATTTTGCACTCAGCGCCGTTTTATTCTATACTGTCAGCATTGAGATATCAAGTTGATAAGCTGATGCAAATATTGAATATATTTATCAAAAACTGCAAGAACCACTTTATTGCCATGCATGAGGGTTTGAATTTCAAGCAGTATAAAATGTTCCGAAGAGGAGTTTAAGTCCTCAGGTGAGTTTGAAGTCTGAATATGGTGTTATTACGTCTGACTTATGCAGGCAAATCTCAAATGAGTTCTTATGTTGATGTTTTAGAGAAAATGTAATGATGCAGAACTTAAAGGCAAAAATATAATAGTTCTCTGATATATGATTAAGTGATTTTTTTTTTTTTTTTTTTTTNTTTTTTTTTTTTTTTTTTTGCCTGGAGATACCTAAGCTCACAAGTATTTTCATTGGCTTGCAAACACGTGCAAACCACGGGAGATTTGCTGACATTACTGACATTAATTTCTGGGTATTCGATCTCACACATTCACATCTAACACTACCGCCAGTTTGCTGGTGCTGCTGAACGATGGCAGCAAAGACAAGGTCAAACAGTAATGAGAATGTCATTAACTCCGTGCCACCTACAGGTGAAATGATCAGGCCACAGATGGAGGCTGAAGGCTTTCATTGCTCAGTAGCAGCTGGGAAGCTCGGGTGGTGTTGTAGCGTCATGCAGACAGCGACAGGCAGGGTGACTCTAGCTGCCAAGAGCTCGTCTGTAACCCCAGAAACATGACTGCTGTTAGACCGGAGTCGTCATCTATCCACTATACGTAAACCAGCTCCAAAAAAACAAAACACACTCTTGCACACACGTACGAGGTTACTTTCCCTTTTTTTAATCGCCAAGGTGATCCTGTAATTTAGCCCCCTTCTCGGTCACAGCATGACTTCTGCAGAAATAGCCAATTCTCCTTTGGGCTTTATTGATTTTCTGTTAAAGTGGTGCATCCTCCTCCCCCCCAACACACACATACACATTTTCACAGCATTCACCATCAGATTCTTTTGTCATATCTGGTGGGATTTGCTGTGTTTGCTTTTCTTTAAACAGTGAACGGTTTGTTTTGTCTTATTTAATTACCTTAAGTGAACTGAGTCTTTTGTGGTAAAGACAAATTCAACATTTACTGAATTAAAAAAAAGAGAAAATTCCTTGACTTGTAACAATAATTGATCTCTTTTTTAAATTCTTTGTTTTTACCTTTTTAAATCAAAGTAATGCTAAGGAAAGTCTGCTTGCATTTGTGATTTTGTCTAGATTTCTCCAGACGACATTTCATTACTGTCAGATGTTATGTACAGTTAATAGATTATTATTTAAGGCAAAACAAGGATTGATGTATATATACACTCAGTGATGTAGAATTAAGTCAATGCATATCGGCTGAAACAATACAGATCGCTTAATTTGCACATGGTCCAATTGTTATCGTTTGCAAAACCACCCAAATTAACCTTTTGAAGGCTAAATGCAAATGAATTATTTCCAATAGGTTAAAATAATACCTTTACTGTCAAATAAAGGAGTATAATCTAACACAAATAAAGCCAAAGGGAGTTTAAATCATAATCATGGCATCTCAGAGACTTTTTGGCAGCCTTCCATCTAGTGAGGTAGCGTCTGCAGTTAGGGATTGATGCAGTCATTCTGTCACCTCAGCCCGCTTTGTGCAACTAGCAATAGTGTCCTTTGGATGTAAGTAAGCAAAAGAGGGCATGATTACACATCCCATGAAAATTATAGAAGTCCTTATGACTCTAAGGGTGTTTTTACATCGATGTAGTTTACTGAACCAGGGCTCATTTCAACACTTGGTACAGTTCATTTGAGATCTGAAAAAAGCAGCTTCAAATTAACATGTTAAAGACTAGCATGTTGTTGTATGTAATCAACATGCACTCCAGTTCACTTCCTGTTCTGAAGGCAGCTTGTCTTCCTCAGATCATGTGACTCAATATGCTGTCAAATTTTGCATTCGACAAGCATAGTTTTTGTAGCCCAAATGTTGATTCATTCATTCATGATATTGAGTTCATTAGGAAATCATGCCAGGAATGTTGTTCCATTTTATTTACTTATCACAGCATAAACTTTTTCCTGTTTTGATTCCTTTGATTCCGTCGCTCCTGCCCCCACACATTTCTGACCAATGAGAGTAGAGAACATTCTCATGGCTTTTTTTGACATATTTTGGTTTACTTAAATTAAACCAGGTGGTCAAGTCAAATTTGTATAGCCCAGGATCACATACAATGTCTCTAGGGCTTTACATTAGCGGTTCCCAACCCAGCCTAAGTTCTCTAAGACGATGAGGAAAAACTCCCTAAAAACCTTATTTCTAAGGAAAATGGAAGAAATCTTGAGAGGCTATTCAAAGAGAGATTCCCTCTCCTCAAATGATGGGGTGTGCAATAGGAGCCTCAGGTGTAGAAACAGGTAAATTACGAAGATTAAAAACAAGGAAATATTACAGAATAATATGAACAGCAAATGGACAATGATCCAGGGTCAGTTAGTCAACATAATCAATGTTATGATGACTAAAATACAAGTCACATGGGTGGGTGGGAGTGGGGGTAGGGTGGTTCATGACATGCTGCACCNAAAATACAAGTCACATGGGTGGGTGGGAGTGGGGGTAGGGTGGTTCATGACATGCTGCACCATGTGGGGGGGAGCCCAGCTGGACACACAGCAGACACCACCAGGCTACGACGTCATCAGGGTCACGGAAGCCAGCTGGCAGCCAGTTGTATGGACTTCTGGTCACAGCTGAGCTTCAGGACCCCAACACTGACACGAGTGTGAGAAGGGTCCACATTTCCAAGAAGAGAGAGGAGTGAATTAGCAAGATGCGTATGGGAAATGGCAATGAGCAAAAGTCATGTGAGAATGAAAAAAAAAAATTGACAGATAAGCGGTGAGCCCCATCCACATGCTACACTCACACTGTTGGCCTAGCATAGACACAGGCTGGCTTTTTACTATCCCACACCACAGAGACCACGCCTACCTCTTGCTGGATGGAGGCTTATGCTCATTCAAAATATGATGAGAATAGTTGGGTTTTGAGTCGGGATTTAATAACATTTCAATCAAGTCAGCCTCTTAGTGCTGCAGGGAGTTTATTCCAAAGAAGAGGAGCATGGTAAGAGGAGGCTCTGTTTCCAGCGATTGTCCCAGTCCTTGGGATAATGAGCAGGTCTGCCTCCTGGGGCCTCAAAGGACGTGGAGGGACATATGGGGTAATGAGGTTCCTTAAGTGTAATGGCCGTGCAGTATTTTATAAGTAAGGAGGAGAACCTTAAAGTTGGCCCTGGCATTAATAGGAAGCCAGTGTAGGGAGGCTAAGAAAGGTGTGATATGTTCGAATTTATGGGTTCTAGTTAAGATCTGGGCTGCAGTTTTGAACAATCTGCAGTTTTTTCAGAGCAGTAGAACTTAAGCCAGAGAAAAGTACATTACAGTAACCGAGTCTAGTGGTTGTAAAAGTGTGAACTAAAGTCTCTGCATCTGGCATGCTAAGGAACAGTCTAATGCTGGATATATTTCAGATGTGAAAATAGGAATCCTGGTAACATTATTGATGTGATGACTGAAGGACAGATCTGCATCAAAGGTTACTACAAGGTTTTTAACAACTGAAGATTGATTAATGGGGCCGTTGTCAAAATATATTGAAATTTCATTGAATCTTTTTTTCTCGGGCCTAGGATTAGCATTTTAGTTTTGTCGACGTTTAGAAGTTCCTTGTAATCCAGCCTTTAACAGCCAGGAGACAGGCCTCCAGGTTAGAAAGCACTGATTGATCATTTGGATTTGCAGCAACATAAAGCTGAATATCATCAGCACAGGAGTGGAAATTTATACTAAAACTGCAAGTTAGGTCACCAAGCGGGAGCATATAAATTGAAAAGAGTATGGGACCAAATACAGAACCCTGAGGAACACCAAACCTACAGGATAATGAGATTGTGTCATATTGTTTAATGAAACAAATTGAGTCCTATTTGTAAGGTAGGACCTAAACCAAGAGAGTGCCATGTTATGGATTCCCAGGCAGTCCTCAAGACGATCAAGCAAAATATCATGGTAGACCGTATCAAATGCCGCACTAAGATCAAGGAGGATTAGAATAGAGGTGGAGCCAGAATCAGCAGTAAGAAGTAAGTCATTAACTACTTTGGTCAGGGCAGTTTCAGTGCTATGAAATGGCCTGAAACCAGACTGGAAAGGTTCAAATAGGTTGTTTGAGGGTAAGAAAATCTATCAGCTGGTTGTAAGAGATCTAATATTTATGAGGCCAAAATTTAGGCTAGTCCTGTTTACAGGGGGTGGTGTGAGGCCTGCATGTTTTGTAAGTTTACAGTGATCAAATTTGAGAGATTTGCTTTACGTGAACACCCATGATGACCATCTCAATATTGGCGGTTCACCGGACATTGTGTTTTTTGAGGACGGAAGCCAAATTTCATGCGTTTGAGAATTGCAAGTCAGGTTTTTTTCCACAGGAGGGGTATGACGATGGAGAGAGTACACAGTCTCTATGGGTCGGGCTAAACTATTGGAAGACTCCACACACAAAGTGGAAGAGTGCCTCACAGGTCCATAGGAGCCTGTGATCTGACTTGCTCTAAACCTGAGAGCCATTTTAAAGCTTTATCTATGTGGCTAGACAAAAGACAGGCTCCGGATGTAAGGTGGAGGCCATCCATTCTTAGCAAGCCATGCTTGGCCCAGAAAATTGGCCCAGGTAAATGTAACATTGCAACAATTTAAATCCTGATTTTGACCAGAGCAAACAAACGACAGGGCTGAAGACACCCTGGGCTCAGGGTGAATGGATTTGCAGCCAACTCTTCAAGTCTTTGTAGTAAGCTATTAGATTGTCGAAGAAAAGATGTTTTGGTTTTAAATTCTTTCGAATTTATTCTGTTTTAAGAGAGACAGGGCTTCCTGTGATTATGTGATCCGTTTGAAATAGCGTTTATGTAATTGTATTTCTGAGGTGATTTGAATTCACTTCATAAAATGTTCCCCACATGGCTCAAAATCACACTTTGGCAGCTGTCTCATGAATTTCCAATGCATAAAAAACTCAATGGGACATTCTGGTCTATGTAATGGCTAGTGGGATATGGAGCTGCTTAACTTAAAATCTCTCTGGCCCCTCTCTCCTCTGTGCTGTGAATGTCTCGGGTTTATTTTCAATTTCTTCTATGGCGTACATAGTTCCAGTGGTTGTGTTTTCTTTTTGGTGCCGACTGTGTGAACTCGAACAGTTTTCTCCGCAGGAAATGTCCAACTCATGCTGACAGAGATGTCGTTTTCGGGTCTTCATGGGTAGATTGAGATCACGGATCACATGAAACAGCTGGACAGCTACTTCATGCTGAATGCTTCCTGAAGAATGGGACAGTTGCACATCAGTCAGCTTTGACCAAAAAAAAAAAAACNAAAAAAAAAAAAAGCAAAAACACAGAAGACATGTTATTGTGGATTCCACAGTGTCAAATTGCAGATTTGATTAATCGTAATGGTTCCATTTTTGATTTTTGATTGAAACAACAGTGATGCACAATTCAAATTTTATTAAAAAATTTAAATTGTGCATGTTGTGTATTTTTTCCCTCTGTGGGTTTATATGTCATACTGTTACTGTAACAGTAGGCTTCAGGTTAAGGACTCAAACGAAGAGCGAGAGGCAGGTAAAAGCAGTCTTTAATTGATATTGAGGGAAAAATGCAGAGCAGGCAGGATGGCATACACAGGTAATAAGCAGGCAGATAAACACATAACAGGCCAACGAGAAAATGGCTGAATGCTTCAGCAAAACTTACAAGACAATATGACAGGGAACAAAGGAAACTGCCTCATGTATATAAGCAGTGAATTGCAAACTCATGACAGCTACACTGACATGAAGTTTTTGCCTCTTTTAATATTTTTGTGTTTAACATGTTTCATAATGACATTCTTCAATGCCAAAATAAAAAAAGCACATAAATGCAAAGTTTATATGGTTTCATAACAGATTTTGTTTTAATTTTCTTGTCATCGTAGATGACTTGTTGGTTATCGAGAACCTTGATAACCTTGATAAGTTTAAAATGACGGAATGATTTTTGTTGTCCAGTTTTATTTGAAGTCTCTCTTTTGTTGGACCCTTTAGCAACTGATCTGATTTTGTTCGATACTGTGGGAAGGATGCCTCTCAACCTCGCTTTCCATTTTCAGAATATTAGCAGCTCAGTTACAGCCTGAAAAAGGGCCGCATACATATGCACACCTGTTTGGAGTGGATTGGGTAATTTGTGTATCCCTTTTTATGCTTGGATTAAAGCTTTGGCTTTTGCTTTTGTGTATCCGTGATACATGTGCATCATGGTACGTTCTGTTTTTATCTCATATTCAGGGTTTGCTGACCTCAGGAGTCGAGTTTGAGTCCCTGCCTGCTGCGCTGTCCCTGCCTGCAGAGTCTGGTCTCTACCCTGTCACTCTGGTTGGCGTCCCACGTACAGCAGGCAACATCACTGTCAACGGTGAGGCCAGCGGAATTATTAATACTATTACTAGATGTTATGTGTAATAATAAGATGGTCAAGTTTACTATGAACAGCTTAAAGGATCATACAGTATGCCGATAGTGCATGTTAGGGGTTAATACATATACAACCTGCTTACGTGTTATGTTACTGGCAACCATTTCTGAAAACATACTACTGGAGCAGTACATTTTGGAATTGTTTTTCTAACCTTCCAGACTGCCATTGGTTTCAGTTCATTCCAGCATGCTATTAAAATCAACTTGTAGAACCTTGAAATGTGATAATCAGTCACAGCTAACAACATGTCTATTAAGCTTTTTTGTCCAAGTGACTTTATTTAACCGATCCAACAATGTGGAGCTGCAGGGAAGACAATGTATGTCTTCGCCATGAAATGTAGTCCCAGGAGAAGATGGCTTTTACTGGGAATTTAAAATGACTGTGCCTTCTACAATTGTGCATAACTGCTAGTTGGCAAAACACCGAATTTTAAGGAGGGTTTATTGCCTAAACATTTGATTTTGAAAGATTAGAGGATCTGGAAAAAGTCATAGGTAAATTGAAATATGTTTTGGCAATTTGTTGTCAGTAACATAACCTGTATCTGGCATTTATTGGGCTTAAACATGAAAACTGGCCGGTATGGTCCTTTAACACTTTTCCATATTCTGCATATTAACCCAGGTTACCACACGTCGGTCTTCGGCGTGACCAGTGACTGTCTGCTGGAGGGCCTGCCTGGCGTGAAGACGAGCGGCTGTTTGGTGGAGGTCATTCCCTCCCTTCCTCGTCTCCAGCTCAGCACATCACTACCAAGGTCAGAACACCCCGNCCCCCCAACTCCAATCTGACCAGTCACATGAGATTAGTGGTCACCAGTGTACCTCATCAACACCACCATTCACACAGGAGCCATTTCTGCAACTCTGCTCAGCAGGATCGTTGAATTTCAGAAATCATTTAGTGGTCATGAGAATGTTTAAACTAGAGATTTGACATGGTAGAGAGTGAAGTTGAAGTGGTATAAATTATTCTCTCTCGCTGTTTGTGTTCACCATATGAAAGGTTAATAGCAATGTTTTCTCTTTTGTAGAACCTATTTTCTATAATGAGACTGAACTGGTTGTAGCAGTCCTATGGTAATTCTTTAAGGAGTCTTATTGTAATCCTGTAGTTAATATGGGAACTTGTGTTCACCCGTTCATACCAAACATAATTGTAACACAAAGGTTGGCAAATGTGCGTTGACACAAAAACAGAAATGGCAAACACAGGTCCTTCCTTTGGTCTGAAAAGGGGATTTGTCTTCTTCACTCTGACCTGAGTCTTTTTCCCGACTCTGATTCTGATCCCAATTTTAATTGTAAACCAGGTCTACTCTTTATTGAACACGAGCCCCAAACCTAAGACCAACTGTGAGCAAGACACACTCGATTGCTACGAAATACATTTCAGTGTACATTATGCGGTCCTTTCCATGTTTGTTACCTAGAACTCAGCAGTTTCAGCAACTCAGAGACTTTATATTCACTAGGTGCAGAGTCTAAATAATCCACTACCCGTGAAACCACGAGGTTTATGAGTTGACGAGTAAAAACTGCTAGTGCCAAAGAGAGCTACTAGTCCAGATCCAGGTAGTAAGTCTAAGTGGATCATGCCATATTTTCATCTTATATTTAGCACGTGGCATAAATTGATTAAGCAGTCATCAGTATTATTAATCTGAGCAAATGTTTGCATGACAAAGCCGTAAAGCCGTACCACAAACGTTGAAACATTTGTAAAATTAAGGCATTTTTCCAGTGTCAGAAAAAGCTGTATCCTTGTCTGTTATTTACCTCCTGTAAAGTGAAATGATTTATTTTCTGGGGAAACACTGGACAGGAGAAATCATGGATTAAATTACTGGTAGAAGAAAAACAGGTTAGGCACATCATTGGAGTGCTGTAAATCATTCTGACAGAGGAGCTGGTAAAAAATCCACGATTTAGGTCATGCCTGTAAGTGCAGCACTTGAGCAGCTTTTGATGTGGAAAATCTTTTTTATTCTCTTGTGTCTGAAGAGTGCTGCAGTTGACACATGAAGCAAATAGAATAAAATAATAAAATATGATGTGGGTCCTTTCTCTGGGACCTTCAGCTTTGGCCTTAGTCTACGAAGAGCTCTTGCATTCCCTCGCCTCCAGCTCAAAGCTTTTCTCTTGCACATTATTTACACCAGCGTTAAGCTTTAGCATTTATTATTCATAACATCTTTTAAAGGTGTAGCTCTGTGCCTTCAGCCATGTTTTAAAATCTGGTTTTATTGGAGTTTAAAGGAAAAAGACATTTAATAGCATGCAAACGTCTCTGCTGCTGTTTATTTGCACTTTAAAAAAAAATTATTGAAAAGGTTTTTTATCAATGCAAAGAAGACGTTACAATGTCAGTGACATTTTGAAGAGCTGCCTTTGTGTTGATCTGCTGTCAAAGCTCAGAATGAGCGTAGTCGGCTGGTGACGGCTGGTATTGTAATTCTTCCCACAGGCAGACTGTTTGTTGCATTTTGAATTTATCACACTGAACAAGTGCAAGTATAATGAGTTATGATAATAAGAGAACATGTGCATTGATCTTTCATAATCTTGCATACTCCTGCTCTAGGATTTCCATTATTTAGCAACAATCCTTTCTAGCTGCTGTTATCTTAACATTTAGGTATTTTGCATAGACAGCTGATAGACAACATTTTGCTGTGATATTATTGACTGATTTAATGCAGTAGTCCCTTATCTTAATTGGAGTGGGCGATTTTGCCTTAAAATGATATTCTGATATCTTAAGGTATTTTTGATCGATATTCAAGACAATGTGAACAATGTAACACTGTTACAAACAATACAATGTTGTTTTGGTGATTGCAGCGAAGTGAGTAAAAATCAGTAAGTGTAGACACAGTACAGTGTTTCCCTTTAATAAAAGTATAAATAACTAAATCCTATAATATTTTTTAGGTTGTGAGCCATAACTCAAATTAACTTAACCTCTTAGTGGCTGGGCTAACACAGGAAGTACTACCTAATGCTCCAGTTACGCTTGACTGTTTGAGCATCCCTTGCCTGCTTGTTTTGGGCTGCAGATCAACTGCTTGGCTGCTTGCTAAAACAAATTTGTTTTTTTCTTTCGCCCATTAACCTTGAGTCCAAACCGTTTTTAAACAACACAGCTCCCTTTTTAATCCCTCCAGCGTGTCCTGGGTCTTCCCCGGGGCTCTCTTCCCAGTTTCAGATTACATCTCCCGGCTGGCCTGGGAACGCCTCAGAGTCCCCCAGGAGGAGTTAGAGGGCCTGGCCGGGGACAGGGAAGTGTGGGCCGGTCTGCTTAGTCTGCTGACCCGGACCCGGATAAGTGGATGATAATGGATGGATGGATGGACAGCTCCCTTTTTAGCAACTAATTCGTCAGGCGCTGACTGAGCTACTTTCTCGCATGCTTGCTTTGCTGCTTCTTCTTGTGCATGCTGTGCATATTTATCAATGCATCATCACTCCATAATATCATCAATACCGTCATCGGTGTGACACATCAGATTTTGATCATATAAAACAATTATATTGGTGTTATAATGGACAATATGATACGACACAGCCTCAGTCCACATACATTTATACGCTAAAGGACAAGCTAATTTTGCTTACTTGCTATTATACCATCATAGGCTAGTCTTGTACTCAGATGACATCTTCTTTGAGTGTATATACTTAGTAAATCTGGCCAGATTGAAATAAACATTAATTATGTGTATGACCTTTCTTCACAGAATAAAGAAGAGTACGTGGTTTATGTATAAAAAGAGGATGATGACTTTGCATGAGAAGAACAGATAGAGAGGAGATGGTTATGGCGGGGATCTTGTGGACACAAAGGTCAAGCCTACAGCGTAGTCATGGTGACAGTCAGTCATGGATTTCTATCACAGTGACCATATAAAACATGGTCTCTCTTCATCGTGCAACTTATTGATTGGTGCCTGTGTTCCATATTCAAACCAGTCATCATTTATATTTGACATAAATGATCTCTGTGCATTATTGTGAACCTTGTCATACTGCATAACATTGTTTCATATCAGTAATGGTCAGAATTAAAATTATGTCGTTTTGTTGGTTGCTTAAAAACACGTCTTAGTGCATGACATTTTTAAATGTGGGATGATCTGGTAATTAGCATTGTTACCTCTGATCTTTTGAGGTAAAAGTTTAAAATCCTACTTCTCACTGTCCCTTTATGTAGTAGGAGTAAGATCGTTTCCAAACCATAATTCCTATTATCATTAAAATGGCTTTTTTTCCCTGTACATACTGTACCTGCATAGGTCTGCTCACACGCCTCAGCCCATGTCCAAAGAGGAGCTGTACAGCACCGTGTCCCTCCAGCTTTTCAACGGCGAGACCCAGCAGCTCACCATCACCTTGGAGAACATCGGTACTGAGGAGATCGAGACTCTGGAGCTCACCTCGAAGACCATCAGCACCAAAGGTTCGTCTGTTGATTCTACTTTTGAGTTCCAGAAAGCTGGTCAGCGCAATGAAACAAAAGGAAAAAATGATACATGCAAAGGCAGGGCATCTTTAAAAAAAGTATTAGCCTTTGTTATTACTATGCGTAGCATGGTGATGTATGATGTTATAGTCAGGACAGCCTTTGATTTACTTCATAGCCTCCCCAGTGAGTTTCTGCTGCAGTTCTCCGGTCCACAGAGCCACAAAGGTCACCGCCCCGTTGTCTTTGACGCTGTGCTTTTCATCCATCCGTGGCTTTTTGTTCCATATCACATCTCTTTGTTCAACACCTGCTCAGGTCCTCAGATCTCTGCAATTTGTCAAACTTGGGCTGTCTCTGCGTCCCCTCTTATATTTTTGTCTTTTCCCCTCTCTCTCTCTCTCTCTCTCTCTCTCTCTCTCTCTGTGTGTGTGTGCGTGGTATGAATAAAAAATAGCACACACAAGGTCACAGCAATCTTAAACTGATTCTTATATTTGACATGAGATTTCCACCGATAAACAAACTGAATAAACATGTGGTTTGTTTAACAAGCGTGTTATTCCGTTGCTGTAAAAAAAAAAAATCTCTACATAATACAAGAGTAATAACATAAAACCCATTAATACGATACAAACAAGGCTTATATGAGGGCCACCAATGGTGTGTAAAATTACATTTTCACCTCAGTCCACAGTATTGTAATCTGTCCCACTAGGGTCTCACATTTTATGATTATTCTGACCCCAAAAAAATCACTATGTTTGCAGAGGCTTTTCTTTTTTGCGGTGATATTTTGAAGTAATGTACAAAACCCACAGATAACTGTAACATATCACAAGTTCTAATAAGAATTAAAAAAAAAAGATCTTTAAAGTTTAGTGCAGCTGGTGCTCCTTAGATAACCAGAAAAATAAGCAACAAAGGCGCAGAAAAACAAACCCATCAATAATAGAATTTATTAACTCAAAATGCATTCAGAACTCAGATGAAATCAGTTCTTCAAATACTCTGATAGAAAAAAAACATTGATTATGAGTTCTGCCTTTTGAGGACGTACTCACAAGCATACAGCTCCTAAAGCACAGTGCATCAGAATGTTTATCGTTACATGGTTAAGTTCAAGTTTTAAGGTTATAAAATGGTTTGCTGCTAATGTTTGCTTTTTAGGTTTGATGTTAATTGGTGGAGCTTTTGTGTGAGGTAAACATTCTATGAG
This sequence comes from Lucifuga dentata, assembly GCA_014773175.1. Classification (NCBI taxonomy): domain Eukaryota; kingdom Metazoa; phylum Chordata; class Actinopteri; order Ophidiiformes; family Bythitidae; genus Lucifuga; species Lucifuga dentata. The sequence goes on from VXCM01006981.1 coordinate 16,734, forward strand.
TAAACTCAGCCTGAGAAGCTGAGGTCAACCCATCAGCCGAGTGTATTTGCAAGCAAAATAGTTTGTTGACTGCAGGGTTTAATTTTATTTTACCTGGGCTCATAACAGTGGTTTTGAATTGGAATTTTTAATCAGAGAAGGTACAGTGTTATGGAATATTATAAGGGGCACAATTAAAATAAAAAACAGAGTGAAATATAATACACATTTGTGAAATACAATACGTTTTCATTTGTATTTCACTTCCATACATGCATTTACTGTGTCATAATTAAGTGAAAAACATATTGTATAGTGCAAACTCTATTTTTTTTTTTGTTTGAATGATTATATGAATTGTTTTTCATTATGACATGAATTTTTCATGCCACATTACAATCAAATCACAGTATGGTGAAAAGAANTTGTTTTTCATTATGACATGAATTTTTCATGCCACATTACAATCAAATCACAGTATGGTGAAAAGAAAATTCATTCATTCATTTTCATTTCATTGTTGTCCAGCAGGGGGCAGCCTAGACATGCCAATACTAAATGCAAGGCCCTCTTATTTCTTTTTCTGAAGCCACTGCGTTATTAGTGCCAGAATGAAAAAGAAAACACAGTCCAGTCACAGCATGGGGACGAAGCTTAAGGTGTAGTTTGTTCTGAATGTGCATTAGCAGGTGATAGCTAGTGATCATGTTGGGTCAGGAAAGAATAAAGGATGAGATTGCGGCTGTGTTGCAACAAGTAGAAGAATACACAGTTAGCCATGATTTGACACTGTAGAGTTTCTCAATTTCTGATTCTGTAATCTGCATTTCCAGGTACCTTATTAGGGAGGTAATAGGAATGTGTATGGGAGACTGGCCCGGCCGATCAGACTGATAGCCTTCATGTCCTAGCTGCATCTCACTGGAAACTGTTAGCATGAGGCTAACTTGTTCCTACTGTTTGCAAAGCTCGTTTTGTTTGTTGAAGCAATTCATCTGTGATAAGTTACACGTCTCTTGTTCTCTCTATAACCACTCCACACGGAATAATATCAAATCACTGCTAATGTGCATTCAGAACAAACTATGCCTTAAGCTCCACCCCCATGCTGTGATTGGATGGTGTTTTCTAATAAGAAGTGAGAGGGCTTTGCATTTAGTATTGGCATGTCTATGCTCCCCCCTGCTGGACAACAGTGAAATGAAAAACTCCTGAGCTTTTCTTTTCGCCGTACTGTGATTTGATTGTAATGTGGCATGAAAAATTCATGCCACTATGAAAAACAGTTAATATAATCATTCAAACAAAAAAATAAAAAATAAACAGCTTGCACACTATACCATATGTTTTTCACTCAATTATGACACAGTAAATGCATGTGTGGAAATGAAATAGAAATGAAAACATGTATTGAGTTTCACAAATGTGTATTATATTTCACTTTATTTTATTTTTATTTTAATTGTGTCCCTTATAATCTTCCATACAGTGTTACGTCAAATTTTCTAGTATTCTCCAAGCATTTTACTTTTGTGGACATGTTGGAAAGATTTGACAAAATTAAAGTGTTTCCCAAATATCACATCGTTACATGTGACAGAACCCAGGAGACAAAAAGAATGTTTAAAAAAAAAAAAAGTGAAATGTGAAATCTTCTTTGCGTTTGGTTCAAGTTCTTCTTTCTGTACAGGACATTTAAGATATTAAAAATCACTTCATTAAAGATTTTAAAGCTCTTTAATGGATTTCATCTTTGAGAGGGGCTTATATCTCACTGAGAGGATCCCATTATGACTGCAAGCTTTGTTTACTTAGACCATGATGGACATTTATCTTATGTCAACTTCATTTTGGGCTACATGTACTTCTCAAAACAGGATCAAATTTGAATTTTTGACAATAATGTTGAGTAACCAAACCACAACCTCAAATCTATGCCTGAAGTTGATGGCGAAAAGCAGATACTGAATTGTCCGTTTGTTATTGGCTGGTGCCAGTTGATATCATCTGTTGTATTTTACCTGGCACCAAATGCTGTTCTGCAAGCTGTTGTCTCAGTAAACCTCAGGCCTTTTGAAGATTCCACCTGAATCTGGCACTTTTATAGAAGTGGAGTGTTGCTAATTACAATATTTATCCACACAGTCACCAGATAATTAGCACATCTTGGTGTGTACTTCTTCCTGGACTGCATCTAAGTTGCAGCTTGTGGTTGTTTTGTGTGTGAGGCATTAGGAAAGGCTGTTGTGTGGTAGGTTTTTAGCATTTTGAACAGTTGAGTTTTAGTGTTCTCTTTGTTACCTGATGGAGTTTTTTATGAATGCTTTTAAGTGTCAGTTCATGACAGTTATGCCAAAAAACACACAGATGAAGAACAGCTTGATGGGCTGCATGACGCAGTCTGATCTTTTAATTGCATTGCAACGCAATTGATCATTTAAGTCTTCTCACCATGTAACTTCATTTTTTTTTTGCATTACTTCTGAAAGTTGATAGTTATGTCCTCTGGATGACAGTCCTTGAATAATTTAAGAAATTACCATAGTTTAATGAATATATATTTTAATCTGGGCAGTCTGATTTCTTCTGGTGCCTTATCATAAAGAAACTCATTTTAATGAGGAACATCTGCTTAAAATTACAATTTCCATGTTAGAGGAAGTCTTTGTTTAGATTACCTTGACTCTGTGGTGGACTTTCTTCCTGATATTTGTTTTAGGTGGAACAAAGTTCAAGACAAACTCTGGCGAACCTCTTAAGACCGTTGACTTGTGTGAATCGATGTGCAGCACCACCAATAGAGGCTAAAAGCAGACTATGGTTTCTTTTTCTGTGCACTATATGTACTTGAATTTTGTGAACATCAGATCCTGCCATCAGTAAAGAAAAGTGGCTTTTTTATTATTTTTTTTTAATTTCACACTTCTGTGGAGAAACTCTTCCTCTGCATTTGACCCATCCTAAATTCTGGAATTCTAATATAGAATGGACTGAGGCTGGCACAGGGTTTGAACCCAGGATCCTCTTGCTGTTTGGCACTGTTAGCACAGCTGTTATAAACAGAGGAAATGACTAGAATAATAACAGGACTTAATTGCTTTATTTGTTATGTGAAGCAGTATTTTTTTTAAAATTATCCTGATCTGCAGCAAATTGCATCTATTTATAGGCCGTCATGGCTGATTGTTTTCAATTAAACGGGTGTGTTACTTTTGAAAAAAGTGAAAAAAAATCTTGCAATGCTAAAATATCATCTTAACAATTCCTGTATTCCCCTGGAGCAGGATCAGCGTTATGGGTTGTTACCTGATCCATACTCCATCCTCAACAAGTTTCATCAAAAAACTGTTCAGAACTTTCTGACAGTCAAACAAACAACCAAACCAGAAGACGAAAACATAACCTCACAATCCCAACAATCCCAACTACTTTTGCAGAAAAAGAAGTATCAATTACGATATTTTTATATGAAAAGCGGAGTTTTAATACTCAAGTCAATGAAACGGATTGTTCTTTGGCCCGCCGAGCATGTTCTGTGCTGGAAGATATGATGGTAAGACAGTAATCTGCTATGTTTCTGGGTAGTGTTCAGTCTAACTTTATGCTAATTCATGGCTCCTGCCAGCACTGTATTGATTGCTTCAACTGGTTACGCCGAGAGTCCTTTGTTCCCTAATTACTTTTTCTTGATGTGAAATAGAAAGTGCAAGCTCTAAATTTTTAATCCAAGTATGATTTGTGGAACTGTGGGTGATTAACATTTCCACAGCACCTCAAAGTAATTTCTCCTCCCTTTCATTTCGGCATTGATTGTAATTACGTTCCTTCGGTCTGTATTTGTTTGTCACCATTGGTGCCTTTTACACATACGTCATACCTTCAATTGCCATTCCTCCACAGTTTCCTTCAACAGCTAGATTATGGAGGGAGAAAGAAAGGGGGTGAGTCACAGCCCGAGAGGATGAAAATCTGAAAGTGGTCTCAGCAGCGGTTGAAATGGAGTTTGTTTTGTGTCTGGTGCGTTGATGTGATCTCCATACAGTATTCTTTAAAAGTCTGGATGTCTGCGGTTAATAGTTCAAACGAGGCTGGAAAGATTTCTCAACAGTCGTGGCTCATTTCTGTCTGACTCATGGTTTATTGGTGCGAGTGTAACGACATCTACAATTCTAGCAATCCACCTGTTTTTTCTTCCCCATTGCAGTTTTTATTCATTTGCTGCAGCACCGTTAGCACCTTGCTGTCTTCTGTCCTCCTCTCTCTTTTTTACTCTCCTTTTTCCCCACTGAAAGCAGCTCAAAGTTTATGAATATGTAAAGCAGAGTTTTATTCCTAAAATCTTTATTTAATGCAGTTATTTAATGAGCTTGCAAACCCCTCCTTGTGCCGCCTTGTTTTTCTGTTTTGTTATCGGCCTGTTGCTCTTTCTGCAGGCTCTGTAATCTCACCCGCATATACAGAACACGCTTTATTCAGTCGATGCATCATTCATTTGATGTTCTGGCTGAAGTGGACACAGCTGAGTCATCCGTCTCAGGTGGCGGCCGTTACAAGCATAAATTAGACGGGTAGTTTAGAGCAGCAACAAGACCTCATAGAGGGACCCATTAGCTGCTTTGCTTTGAGCTGGTTTTTTCTGTTCTAGGGGGAAAACCACATCATAGTAACACAGGTTACCATTATAATGTGCAGGCTGCTGTTTCCTTTCTCTTCTCAGCAACTCCCATCTTGCAGCAACTACAATAAATGCTGACTAGCAACTCCAAATATTGTCTGTCTGATAAATGAGCTTTTCAGCACCTTCTGCTTTCCGTATGCCTCTTCTTGAACCAGGATGCTTAGATTTCTCTGAGAAGCTGTCCAGACTATTTGAACGTGATATTTTATTACTTTACTCATGTTATTCTGTAATATTTCCTTATTTTGATCTTTGTAAATTACCTGTTTCTACACCTGCAGCTCCAATTGCACACCGGGTCGTTTGAGGGGAGGGAATCTCTCTCTTTGAATAGCCTCCTGAGGTTTCTTCCATTTTCCTTACATAATAAGGTTTTTGTGGAGTTTTTCCTTGTCTTGTCTTCTTAGAGAGCTTGGGCTGAGTCGGGAACTGCTAATGTGTTGGTCTGTAAGGCCTTTGAGACGTTGTATGTGATCCTGGGCTATACAGAAAAAAAAAATACTTCACTTCATCTGGACCCCTTGCTCTCAGAACTGCCCTGTTGTTTATTTGAGTTTTTAATCGGTGTCCCTTTTTGTCTGCAGAGAAAGTGTTTGGGGACTTTCTGAGCTGGAATCTGGACGAAGCGTTGTCTCACCTGCCTTTAAAGCCCGGACAGTCTGTAACACTGACTGTCAACATCAAAGTCAAGATGGACTTCTCTGGTCAGGAGAACCTGCTCCAGGACCTCAATGACGGTGAGTAATTGCAGACTTGCACATCCAGAGATCCCAGCAGTATCTGTTAACCTAAATCTGTTTAGCAACACAGTAATTTGGAACAAAGCGTCCCAATAAACAGGTCTAATTTACAGTTAAAATTTGAATTATAAGTTTTATTTGATGATTTACCATTCATAGTTCCTAATGTTACAAGAACTTTGTTTATTATTTTTAAAAATTTTTTCTTTGAATTATCACTTCAAAGAAAAAAACTACTACTAGGGTTGATACAAAACAAATTATGAAAAAAAACAAACAAGAAATTCAGAAAAAAATCCCTGTAAATTACAATCTCAATTACAATCTAGTCTGAAAAAGTCTTAGTCTGTTTGTTCTGGTCCGAATCAGGACTAAATTGTTACAGGTTTGAATATGAAGCCTGGTTTGGTTCAGTTTCACAGAAGAAAACATCCAATCAAACCAAAACACAGCAGCGTTATGTAGGAACAATCTCAAAACAGGAAAATGTTCACTAATAGTACGGAACAAAGATGAAATTGGGTTACTTTCCTCATCACAGTCATCAACTGACTTTAAGACAGCCTCCAAAAACCTTTTGTTGCTGAGTATTGTTTCATATTATGTGAAGAACATTTGCTGCCTTCAGATGACTGAACAGGAAAGCTCATATTGACCTACAGTATAACAACATGTTAATCTTGAACATGGTCATCCGAAGACATTTTAGGTAAGATTGATGTGTTACTACATTTTCAGCATCCGTTGGATTTGCTAATCAAAGGTGTAGTTTACTTACCGTTAGCCATGCACACCTAAGCTGTCTCACGAGATCAGTCTATAACAGATTGCTCTGTAATTGGTTCAGAAGTAGGTCAGATCATGTTCAGAACACAAACGATCTGCTCCAGAATTGGTTCAGATCTGAGGCCTCCTCCTTAAAACAGTCTCGGCGTGGTTCAAAATTCTTAAAATATCTATCAGAAGTCTGAGGCAATTCTTGTAGTAAGTCAATGAGTCTTGTTTATTGAAGAAGCTCGAGCAGAATCCATCATGCAGCAGCAATATACGAGGGATTCTAACTAGACATAGGAAGACTGGCTCCATTTATGGTGATGGAAAGACAAGTTAGGAGAAAAAAGTGACTAAGCTATGTTTACAGTGCTGTGAAAAAGTATTCGACCCCCTCCTGATTTCTTGTATTTTTGCACATATCTCATACTAACTTGTTTCAGATCCTCAAACAAAACTTAACATAAAACAAAGGCAACCTGAGAAAACATAAAATACAGTTTATAAATGATAATTTTATTTATTGAAGCAAAAAAGTTATCCAACACCTATATCATCCATGTGAAAAAGTAATTGACCCCCTAAACTCAATAACTGGTTGTTCCACATTGAGCAGCAACAACTGAAGCAATGCTTCCGATAATTCCAGATCAGTCTCTGATAATGCTGTGGTGGAATTTTGTTCCTCTCTTCTTTACAAAATTGCTTTAATTCAGCCACACTGGAGGGTTTTCGAGCATGAACGGCCTGTTTAAGGTCCTCCCACATCATCTCAATGGGATTCGAGTCAGAACTTTGACGAAGCCACTCCAAAACCTTAATTTTATTCCTTTTGAGCCATTCAGAGGTGAACTTGCTGCAGAACCCAGTTGCGCTTGATTGCACAAATCACAGACTGATGACTGGACATTCTCCCTCAGGATTTTCTGATAGAGAGCAGAATTCATGTTTCCCTCAATTATGGCAAATTGTCCAGGCCATGAAGCAGCAAAGCAACCCCACACCATCATACTACCACCTCCATGCTCGAGCGTAGGTATGGTGTTACTGTGGAACGCTGTGTTTAGTTAATGCCAGATGTAATGGGACCCCTGTCTTCCACACAGTTCCACTTTCCACTCATCTGTTCATAGAACATTCTCCCAAAAGGTCTGAGGGTCATTAAGGTGCGCTTTGGCTAAATTGAGACAAGCCTGCATGTTTTTCTGGGTTAGCAGTGGTTTTCACCTCACCACTCTCCCATGGAGGCCATTTTTGTCCTGTGTCTTTCTAATAATAGAGTCATGAACTCTGACCTCCATTTAAGTGAGAAAGGCCTGCAGCTCCTTTGATGTTTTCCTTGGCTCTTTTGTGACTTCCTGGATGAGTTGTCCCTGCTCTTGGAGGAATTTTGGAAGGTTGGCCTCTCCTGAGAGGGTTCACCACTGAGCCAAGTTCTCTCCATCTGAAGATAACAGCTCTCTTTGTAGTTCTTTGGAGTCCCAAAGCCTTAGAAATGGATTTGCAACCTTCCAAGATTGATATATTTCAATCACCTTCTTCCCCATCTCTTCTGTAATTTCCATTGATGGAGGCGTTGTTGGTTCTGGCTGAGACCTTTTAGCTGAAAAAGTTCTATTTAAGTGATGTTTAGATTGAACACGGCTGCAGGAATCCAGCCTGGGTGTGTTGAGTCCAACCGAACCAAATTATCAGTGATGTTTGGTNGTTCTATTTAAGTGATGTTTAGATTGAACACGGCTGCAGGAATCCAGCCTGGGTGTGTTGAGTCCAACCGAACCAAATTATCAGTGATGTTTGGTAGATTAGAGGATTTAATAACTAGGGAGGCGAATACTTTTTCACACAGGCCTAGTTGGTGTTTTGCTTCAATAAACAAAATTATCATTTAAAAACTGTTTTTTATGTTTACTCAGGTTGCTTTTGTTTTATGTTAAATTTTGTTTGACGATCTGAAACAGTTTCGTATGAGATACACAAAGAGAAGAAATCAGGAGGGGGTCAAATATGTTTTCACAGCGCTGTATGTGTGAAGAGATAAGGTGTTTGTATGTATAAGGGCACAGAGAGACAAATGTGCATTAAAAAGCAAAGGAACATCAAACTCTGGGTACAAAGGGAGTGTTGCGGTTGACAACAAGTGACAAAATGGAAAAATACTGAGTGTATTATGAGCAGACAAGGGCAGAATGTAAAATTTCTCCAGCAACCGATTTTATGTAGGTATGTGTTGGAATGATCCATATTATAAAATTGACATTCAGGCAATCATAAACAGAACTCAAATCTGGAACACCAGGTGGCCGCCTTCTTCTCAGCTTGATGTTTTGTTTTTTTGTGCTAGTTTCTGCCTGTTAGATCCAGTAACTTTAGGTGAACAGAAGCAGGCAGAACGCTTCACACCCAATGAAATCTATTTGAAAAAGGTATTTAAAAAAACATATCTAACTTCGCTGTAGCCTCAATTTACGCTGGCTCTTTTACAGTGAGTCCGACCTTATTAAAGATTCAACAGTAATAGGAGAGAGAGATCTTGAGGTCTCAGTGCCTCCATTTCTTTTCTAGCTTGTGGCTTTCCCGCTCCTACTGTCAAATTTTCATTTCTTTAATTTTTATTCCCCATTAAGAAAAAAGTAGCCTGACCTCTCCCCTACCTCGAAGCTAATTCATGTGTTCTTTCTTCAGCGTAGTTAATGCTCGGGCTCCTTTCATGCCTGTCTCACTCCCGCCATCTTTAAGTCCTTTTTCAGACCATTCACCTCTTTGCCGTGTGCTCCTGCAACAAAGCTACTTTTCCTCACACATACGTGCACGTGAACTCTGGATTGCTGAGAAAGTAAACACGTATGGAAATAAGCGTTTATCTCAGCTCGCCACTCTCCTTGTGGGGTCGTTTAAGCAATACCGCTTTAATGTTTTAATTTGCCAAGCGATGATTGGGGCCCTGAATGAAGAAGATAAGACGTGGTTCCCTCTGAATGCAGTTATTACGGTGACATTACTGGATGCAGTTTTCGCTAAATGTTTGATGCTATCTAACATGACATTCATGTTATGATATTAATGATGTTTTACTATACAGAGGAAATTATTTGCATGAAACAAGTTGCACTTCCAGTCTGTGCTCCTGTGCCCTGGGATTTTACAATTAAGCTTGAAATGTTGATTATTTTAATGCACAGACCAGCGCATTCAGCAGCTGTTTTACTACATTGCTGAACCACAACATCCTTAAGGCTCCTACAGACTGTAAGATTACAGCAATCTTATAAGTTCATTGCAGCCACATTGTGATACGAGGCTAATAAACTTGGTGATGACATTAATGGGTGCAGACTGTAAGTTGATAATGCCTGTCGAATTGTAGCTACGATGCAAGTCGAAAGAAAATATGGCGTTGGCACACCTCATCTATCTGCGCCGCTGTTGTGGAAAATAATGAAGCTAAACAAGAAGCAAACTTTGTCTTCTGTGTATCGAAAAAACTCCAAAGAGGAGGAGCAGAGCATGGACCTGGCTCCTTACCCACCCAGGAGCTGCGATTCCTCTGCTATTTCTCTCTGCGCTGCGTCTGTCTTCCATCGTCATGGTAACAGCTGGAGCAGATGTCCTATAAACACGCTTTTGCTGCCACAACTCAGTGAGACTTTCTTTTTGTTACACTCCTACTGATTCTGTTTCACACGTTTTGCCTCCATCTCTTCAGTTTGGGTGCTTGTTGTTGTTTTTTCCCCCAAACTTTATTCATAATGGCGCTAATGGTGTCGCTTTGACCCATGCGTCATTTCACACTTCATTCCTATTGGTTGGTTATTTCTGACACTGTCAGAATTTTGTCCCAGGCTATCTTTGGTCACAAGACCGTTACAACAGTCTTGTGGCCTCCCTTACAGTGCAACATAGGACTACCGTTTTGGAGCCACGACCAAAGATAACATCACGATTCTTTCACGTTGGTCATCTTTCGTCTGAGACAGCCCAAAGTTGCACAGTGTATATCAGGCTTTAAAGGAATATACCAGCAATCATGCATGTTTGAGCCCGATATATTCAATCCGTACATGCGGTACGTTACTGATGATCATTTCCCAAAATACACTGCTTTAGTGGTAAATCCCAGAATTTTTTTCCTACCTTACAGGCTGCCATTGGCTTCAGTTCATTCCAGTACGCTATAAAAAATCAACTTGTAGAGAATCCATCACAGTAAACAGTTTTTTTTTTTTTTGTTTTGTTTTGTTTTTTTGCTGAAGTAACTTTAACTGATCCAACATAGAGCTGCACAGAAGACAATGTATTTCTCCACCAGGAAATGTAGTCCAAGGAGAAGACGGCTTTAACTGAGAAATTAAAACGTGCATAAGTGCTAGATGCTAGATGCATTGAATTTTCAGGTGAGTGCATCACCTGAGCATTTGAGTTTGAAAGATTAGGGGATTTGAAAAAAATAACAGGGAAAATAAAATACTGTTATTAGTTTTGGAAATTGGTTGTCATAAAGCAGCATGTATGCAGGTTGTATGTGTTGGGCTCAAAGATGCACGATCGCCGGTATGGTCCTTTTAAGTCACATATAATATTTTAACAGCTCTACTAGTAGCATTGTAACATTGATTGATAGTAGGAGGAGGAAATTACTACTTACCATAGAAGGAATAGTATTATGATTCCTACATGAGTTTTAACTATGGCCCACACAGAAAGTTTTGGTTTCATCCAGAAAGGTTTTGGGTTTTTTGTCAGTAGCACTAATGTCACACTACAGCACGCCAGGTAGCTGTGGCATTGGCCTGCCATATTTTTTCCCCTCCATAAATAAACATGGTTTAATGAAACATAGTTGGGTTTCCTCTACAAGGACATGTTTTTTGTTCCACCAACAGATATCTGAGTAGTTGTAGCATAATCAGTATAAATGTGCCACATTCATTGGTTGTAGTATTAATTCATGCATTTATTCATGTATTTCAGAGATGGTGAAGAATATAGTCATTTGAGTAATGAGTAATATAAACAGGATATGTTTTTTTATTTAAAATTGTAACAGGATAAATCACTAAAAGGACATAAATGAGCAGCTACTTTTAATATTTGTCATTTGAGGAACTACGTCTCTGTCGGTTGATAATATTTTACAAGATTTGGGTTTCTAAAACCAGTTAGATCGAAGTACTTATTTTTCAGCTACAGTACAAGCTTGTTAAAGGTGACATTTTAGAGATACTTAACATTTTTCTTTTCTTTTTTCTTTTTTATCTGACACTGATCTTCTTCTTTTCCTTTCGGCTTTCCCTTCAGGGGTCACCACAGCGAATCATCTGCCTCCA
>VXCM01006982.1:0-18118 GCA_014773175.1 Lucifuga dentata
ACATGAAGTTAGTTGGTGTGAGAGAAGAGGAGGCAGAGGATAGGGTTAGATGGAGGCAGATGATCCACTGTGGTGACCCCTGAAGGGAAAGCTGAAAGGAAAAGAAGAAGACCTTTCTGCTTCCCAGCTTGTTGCACCAAACTTCACAAAAAACCCAGCAGGATTCATCCAGAACTTTTTTTTTTTTTTTTTTTTTTAGAATGAACTAAACTTTATGCGAACATGGCTAACAACGTAGCATGAAATTAAGGCCTTACATGGACTTGTACCACCTTACCTATCTGAGCTAATTATACCATATACGTCCTCTTCGTTCTCTCGATGCTGGTCTCCTGGTCATTCCTTTAGTTCACAAAAAATCAGTTGGCTTCAGATCATTTTCCTGCCTCTTACTTCTGGAATGGCCTCCCACTACATTTTAAAGAAGCAAGAGCAGTTGAAATTTTTAAATCAATATTGAAAACCCATCTGTATTCATTACATTCAGTGCTTGAAGTGGGCCGGTATTCAACGGTACGCATACCGGGACCTCTGTGATTTTCATTTCAGAGTACCGGGACATTTTCGGGAGTACTGGAACCTTTCATAAATCTTCTGTACTCTACTGCAGAACAATGAAGAGGAAAAGGTGCAGCCAGAAGAATTAAATCAGGGGACCGTGTATTATATATGTGTATTTATATATACAATACGATACGATATACTTTATTGTCCCCATGGGGAAATTTGTCTTGGACTCAAGTGCCGTTCACTTATAATTGCCTCTTGTAGTAAATCACACCCAAAATCACATATTGCACAAATTACACATATTGCACATATACACAACCAGATAAAAGANAATCACACCCAAAATCACATATTGCACAAATTACACATATTGCACATATACACAACCAGATAAAAGAATCATGAAGCTATTGCACAACCCCGCAGCCCTCAGTCACACATTGTTTAAAATTTTAAAATATCGGTTCCCCTCGGTCATCGGGTCGGGAACCCATGACAGTTATCACCTTTCAAACATCCTTTTAACTTTGATCTTTTTCATGTCCTTGTTTTACTGTAACTGTTTTAACGTTGGGGCTTCAGTGTTTTATTCTGTTACTGTTGCATGTTTTGTTTTGTCCCATGTTTCTTTTAACTGTAAAGTGTATTAGGACCATGATGCATGGTGATTTTGCACTTTAAAAAAAAACTGATTGATTGATTGATTGACTAACAGTAATTTAACTCATTCACTCATAGACTAAATATAATCTACATAATGCCAAATCATCAGCAGCCATTTCTAATCATAGGCTGAAGCAGAATCCTCAGCTTTCTCCCTAATCTCTCCGTCTGCATTTCTTCTACTTTGTCTTCCTGGACGACTTTGAAGAACAGTGGACCATTCCATTACGCCGCTGCTGCAGGCAGTACAGATAAAACTATGCAGGTCTCCTTTCTGGAATTGGCAGCGTCACTCTCCATCCCTTCCTATTCTCTACCCATTAACCCCGTGCTGGCCTGAAACAGGAAATGAAGCAGCGTGATTTGCTGCTGCAGTGAAGAATCAAGCTTAGAGCTTCTGCATATGAGCTTTGGTACTGCGGTTCCTTTTTTTTTTATGTGTTTAGCAACATATCTAAACATCAATGCTAACAGCTCAGTTCTGCGATGTGTCAGAGTGTCTAACTGCATTGTTTTCTCCAACTCATGACCGGTTTTCCTCCCCGCAGCCTGCAGGCATTGCGGGACATTCAGCGTTTAGGACATTAAGAGGTCAACATCTTTAATGACCTGCTGTGGTTCAACGGTTTTAGAGTCTAGTATTGATTATGTAGACGGTCTGTTCACACCAAATGTCCGGCACCAGCTGCTCAGGAAAATTCCACGGCTGTAATGGGGTTAGGAAACACCCTTTGCATTTTTAATAAGCCATCCTGCTAACACGGCCTCTGCTTACATGTAGATCGACTGAAGGATTTGACAAAGTGCATGTTGCTACCTCAGGGGAAGATCTGGATCAGCAGCTTCGGTGGTTTTCATGGATTTTGTGAAAATGTTGGTTCTTAATATTCTGATATATTTTGATAACATCTCCTGACATTGCATCAGATTATTGCCGTTCTCTTTGGCTGCTGAGATAGGAATGTTTACTTCCTTTACTTAGACGTCTGAACTCTGAACTGTTGTGCTTTCAGGCACTTCAGGCTTTTGACATTTTATGGCTGTTTGAAATGATTAAAGGGCTCTGTGGATTTAGTCACACACCATTTCATCTCAGCTGCCTGTAAAAGTGGAAAACTGAAAGCTCCTCCTAATATATCAACTAAATATAGAGCTTCTTTTTTTTTAGTTATTATTATTTTGCCCTTTTGGGAGCTATATTTTCCTCTTGAATCATAGATAACTGTTTTATGGTATATTGTAAATGACAACCGGCTCTGTGGTGGGCAAACGATTTGACAGTATGTTGCCATGTTGTGTGTTACTCTGCGATTCTGAAGCTGATGTAACCTCAGTTCAAAATCCACGATATTAAAAACCGTCAGACAGTCAAGCAGCTTCTCTGAAGTTGCATTCTGGGATCTTTGCATCATTCTTTAACCTTTTTTTCTCTGCTGCTTCATCCCCTCTCAAGTGATTTATCAAGCGAAACAACAGGTTTGCTTAATAGATGTTATGTGTGTGTATGTGTGTGTTTGGGTAGTAGATCTGGCAGGTATCCAATCAGAAACTTATTCAGTTTAGAATTATTTAGCCTCATAAATGCAGAGCCAGGCTGTTAGATGGGAATAATGTTGGCTATGACTAGACTGAGTCATGTCCCAGTGCAAGTAAAACCCCCCTCAAACCTTTTTCTTTTTTTGTGGAAAGTGGCAGTTTATGGCGCTTCCTGCCACTTTAGGGAACTTTAAATGAAAAGTTTCAGCCTCGGGAGGAAAATGTGGTTATGTGGTTGAGATTGAAGTGGGATACAACCTAATTGGCTTCTTAACGGTCGATTGACTAGCAGGACTTCCCCTTTGACTGATTCATGCATTAAATCACACGTTCACTCTGCAGAGCATCTGCATGCAGCAAACGAGATCGACAGTTTAAATCAAGTTCAAAGCGTTTAGCTGGACTGCAGCCATGATCCGTTTGAGGAGAAGTCCAGTTCATCCAATCACAACACAGGAAGATGATGATGCGTTTATTTGTTGTCCACCAGTCAAGGTAAAATTCAATTTAACTTCACATTCATGCAATTTTCGCAGGATTCATCACAGAGATGACAATAAAACCATAGTTATATACTTCTGAATACTGGAGTCTAATGATTTGCTCAAAATGCAACTCTTTCAAAGAAATCTTCTGTTATCTAAGCTTTCTATCTGTGATTTTCTTCTTCTATGTATTTGCAGTATGTATTTGTGTCATATATAACACACTCTGCATCTTTAGTTTGTCTTGCTGTGATAAGCTAAAAGTTGAAGCTGCAGGCTCTTATTAGCTCTGCTGCATTTATTAATTATGATAAAAACCATTGTTTCAACAACATTGTCATCCTCAAGCAGGTTTCATCTGTTTAAGAGGATTTTTTTTTTCCTGTAAGCCACAACCTCAGCCGCCCTGTGTGTGTTTTCATTCATATTTTCACCTTATGAGCAGCCTTCTTCTCATCGATTCTCATAGGGACCTCCAGCTGTTTGCTCCACTCCTGCATATTTCATCCCTGTTGATCCAAACACAATAAAAACCATCTCAGGTGTGTTTGCAGGCCTCAGAGCGCCGGCATTATTTATGACTCTCTGCTCTGTCGCTCTTCAGCTCCTCTTTTGTAATGCAGCATGAAAAAGTCATATGAGCAGAGACCATGGACTTGATCAGTGGTATGTCAGGGTTTTGGCTGCATTAAAGGACCATACCAGCCATTTTACATGTTTGAGCCTAATATATTCAATTTTTATCATGTAAGGTTACTGACAGTCATTTCCCAAACCATACTACTGGAATAGTGAATTAAAAACAAACAAAAAAAAAATTCTACCTTCCAGACCACCATTGGTTTCAGTTCATTCTGGTACGCTATTAAAATCAACTTGTTGACACTTGAAATGTTCTTGGGATAGGTAATCCATCATCGTCACAAGACATATATTCAGGTTTTTTAAGAAGTTGCATAATTTTATCATTTAAGTTCAATAAAAAGTGCGGAGTGAATGTATGTCTCCACCAGAAGACCTGCGTTTATCGAAACATTTAAAGGACCGTGACTTCATAAGGCTGTGTAACTATTAGCAAGAGAAACATGGATTTTTAAGGTGGGTGTATCACTTGAATATTTGATTTTGAAAGATTAAGCGATTTTGCAAAATATCAGGAAAGCTGAAATACGGTTTTATCCTTTGGGAAATGATTGTCAGTAACGTAATATGTATGAAAATTGAATATATTTGGCTCAAATATGCAAAATGGGTGGTATGGTCCTTTAAAGACAATGCAGTTAGTTCATATGCAGCTTGTGTCAGGAAACTCACTTCTGTCCACTTGCCACTTGTTACAGTTATCAACTAGCTTTGGTTTTAAATAAAATATAACTTTTGTACTTGGTCACTTGACAAAGCAATTAGTAGAAGAAATCCTCCTTATCTGGCATAACCTGAAGATTTGCCAAAACAAAAAAAAAGTTTTTCATTGTGATTTTTAACAGGTTAGTAAACTTCTGTTTTAGGGTGTTTTTTTTTTTTTTNTTTTTTTTTTTTTTGTTTTGTTTTTTTTCTTCATGGTAACCACCACACCAGGGGTCTACATGGCCTACTGTGCTATTTTAGTAGCACATAATTGGGTTAATATGGTCACCCCCACCACCACCAAAAAAAAAAACAAACAATTTGGGATGTGTATTTCCTTCCTGTACTTGCATGTCTTTCAGTTTGTTTTAGAGAGTTTCTGTTGTGCTCTGGGATCCTGGACAAACTGTCCTATGAGTGTTCATGAATGTTCTTGCTAATTACTTTTACTTCCTTATTTCTTGTCGCCACGCGTCACTGCCACTGTTAGTTACATAACGACCCTCCAGTTCACCTCAGTCTGCTGCGCCTTCACGGCTAAACATGGCTTTGAACTGGGGGTCATTATTTTTCTCTCGACCTTTCGGTGTTTTGCTTTGTCCTCCTGGATGAAAAGAGAGTTTTCTCGTGTGTGTGTGTGTGTAAGAAGATTGTAACATCAGCAGCGTGAGTTACTGCTGAAACCAGTGATTAAAGGACTGTTCAATCAACAACTGACTGCCTTTGTAATCACATGTTTAGATTAAATAATCTATTAATCTCAGCCGGACTCATACTTCATTTTCATAAACTGTCGCCAAGTGTTGTTCTCACCCATAAAAATATTCTTATTCACTTTAAATGCTAATGGAGATCCAAAAGTTTACAAAGATGCCAAATATTCCAGGATAACTTGCTAAAACATACTTGATGCACAAGACTTTGAGAACGTCTCTATTTGATGTAAATGTGATGATGTTGATGATGATGTAATCAGACATACAAACATCATATAATTGCAGGATTTTTTTTTTTTTCAAAATTAAAAGAAACTTAAATTTCTCTTAAATTTTAAGAGGAAAAATCAGAGTTTAAATTAATTTAACAAACAAGAATCCCAAAGAAATTGCAAGGAAAAAAATCAGTCAATAGTTTAATTAATAAGAACATAATCATCATCTGCAGCTTTAGCGTGGGAGGTTTGGGGGTTTGTTCCCATGCCTGTGCTAACTGTGCTCCTGTGGTGTTTTAAAGTGTTTTCATTTTAAAGTCTGCCGCCTACTCACACGTGCAGCAGTCGATGCTCTGAAAGCTTTTTTAGTCATCTGATATCACGCCTGTCACTTTCCATCCACTTCCTCCTGATTAAATAATAACACTTACATCCACTACAGGTGTGACTCAGATCCACTTTTCTCTCTTTTCATCAGACATTATCTTCGTCTGGACAGGGCCGCTCCGACTCTCCCGTCTACACCAACCTCCAAGAACTGAAGGGTTCTCAGTCCAGCTTGCCGCCTCTGCCCTCCGGCTCCCCCCTCCATACGCTGGGAGACTGGGAGACCTACAAAGACCAAAATGGCAGACACTTCTACTTCAACCGCTCCACTCAAGAGAGGACATGGAAGCCGCCGCGGGCCAGGGACGCCAGCACCGGAAACTCTCGGGGAGAGTGCTATAGCACAGGGGAAAGCGCTGAGGTACGGCCCACGTGCACAGGGTTGGATGTAAAACATGTAAATCCTTAAAAACACACACGCGCTTGTCCTTACAGCTTTACGCAGAACTTGCAGCGACTACATTTACAGGTTTCCAGTGAGGTCAGTATTTAATAGAACAGCCGTGAGACAAAGTCATCAATGGCTCTGTATTAAACAGCTTTTTTTATTCTTCATCCTCAGTTTAACTCTGAACTACAGTCTTAACCCTAAAGCAGGGTTCCCCAAATAGTTTTCCCCAAGGGCCAAATTATGTCAAGCATGCTAAGCCAAGGGCCACTACTCTTCNGGACCCGACCTGATCTTTTTCTCTCGTTTGAACAGAAAACAATTTTCTAAACGGAGTGACTGGCACCGGGCCCAGCACTTTTAGCCTCCAAGCTAAAACCTAGCTTTGTTGCTTTTCAATGATGTAACTTCCAAGGGCGGTCTAAATTTTAAAATCCCTCTCTGTGATTCGATAGTAGACTAGCAGAGGATTTGATTGATGGGTGAGTGGTCCTATCAGCTTTTACGTAGCCATGGCAACAGGATGCGTTCCCCATGCATAATATTCCACTGACAGACCGGAGACCATGTGCTCATCCCTAAGTAGCGTTCACAATGTTTTATAATCGCCATTTCTCAATAAAATGGAGATATACAAATATCTATGGAAAGCTTAGCTTCTCCTGAACAAAATGAGCCCAAACGTGACATTTTATGACGATGCAATCCCAAGATAAGTGCGACTAAAGTACAAGATTTTTTATTTTTATTTTTTGGAGAAGTCATGTGCGGGCCTGATAGATGGGACCCGCAGGACGCATTCGGGCTGCCAGTTGGGGATCCCTGCCCTAAAGGAACGTGAACATTAGTTAAAATGACCAGACTTTGCAAAAAATATGTCCTCACTCTAATTTCGAGTCAAACTAGTTTTTGTTTTCGAACAAGAATAAGAATGAAACACGCACATTAACTTTCATATGCTCAGTGTCGCAGCTACGTTTCAGAGCTGCAACATTTCAGATGAATATTCAATATTGTTAGATATTAGAACTTTGACATCTGCAAAATTGTCATAAATTTCAGACAAAGAGAGAGATGAGAAGAGAAAATCAAAGCTTTCATTCCCTGACATGGAGCTTTATTATAGCCCAGCACCAGAATCATTTGTATATGGAACTCATTTTAAAACCTGAGACCTGAAACTGTTATTTTGCTGTATTTGATCCACAATGAAGACCAGCATACATTATCACAAACACGCAAACACACTCTGCCTCGCCTTAGAACATGTTAAAACGGCCGAATCTCATTTTGGAGCTGTTGAGTCATACCACGACACAGACACAAAGCCGTCACTGCCACTTCACTTATGCTGTCACAGCCACGCTGCAGCAGCAATGTTTACTGATGGTGTGTGAAGTGACTTTTAGCTCTCTGATGGGTCTTCTGGCTCTCTGTGCTTTACATTGCTGTGTTTTAAATTGGTGTTGGGTTTTTTCTTAGCGGAATGATTTGTTGGTTGGAGGTAGATGCCTCTCCTGTCTCTTCTGTAACTCCGTGGTGAAAGACGCCCCTCTTCTTTTCTCTCTCTCTCGGCATGGTAGACCACTCCCCTTTCGCTCTCGCCCTCTTTCCTTCCCCTCCTCTCGCTCTCCATCGGCCGTTTCCAGCCTCTGTCGTCGGAGGACACCTGCCTCAGCACCTACTCTAGCCAATCAGACAGCCAATATGGCTCGCCGCCGCGTGGTTGGTCGGAGGAGATGGATGAGAACGGGCACACGCTGTACATCAGCGACTATACTAATGAGAAGGTACCGACTTTATGCGGCTGCTCTGTTGTCTCATTACTCTGCCCATTTCCAGGGTTTTTGGGTGAGCGGTTTCTATGTTGATTTATAGCGAGTTTCTTATAGTAAAATCTCTAGATTTTCCTCCTCAGTTATTCTGGTTTTGCCGCCACACAGCCACCACCAGAGAAAACATGAAAGCACCCACTGTTATCATTTTGTGTAATTTCCCTTGTAAGACACACAACTTTTTTTTACCCCAGTATCCCAGAAATATGTAATCATTCATACTGTTATGAAATAATGTGATGTTAGCACTGCATCTTAGAGTTAAACCCATTTTCAGACATGGAGCTTACCATATATACTCGAGTATAAGCCAAGTTTTTTTTGCCAAATTTCACAGCTAAAATCGGGGATCAGCTTACACCGAGTAATTCAAATCAGATCCCAGAGAAGGAAATTTCCAGGGGTGGAAATACTCCCCATTACCACTACTCATGGAAAATAGTTTAAATCATACCTTAGAATGAGATATTTCCTCACTAAACATCTTATTCAGCACATTTTGCAGCGGCCAGTAAGCTGTGATCCGTCAGTTACGGTAATCAGCTGCTGAAATAAATATCATGATTACCGGTACGTGGATTATTTTCAGAAAATCAGAGGAATACTATGACAATACCCAGAAAAACAGGTAATTTGTTAAACAAATAAATTGATCGAACAACATCAGGGGGTCGGCTTATATGCGGGTTTCTTTAAAAATCTAAATTTGCAGGTCAAAATCAGGGAGTCGGCTTATATTCGAGATTGGCTTATAGTCAAGTATGTAAGGTAATTTAAAACTTACTAAAGAACTAAGATTTGTTTTGTTTGCCACATTTCAATATGTTGAAGAGCATTACAGTTCATCTTCTGGAGCATGATTACGTGTTATCTTACCGTAGGAACACTCCAGAAGGAGCAGGACTCAAACAGAGTTAGACTGATGTTTCCTGTTTTGTGTGTGCGTGCAGTGGATAAAGCATGTTGATGAGCAGGGCAGGCCTTACTACTACAATGCAGATGGCTCCAGGTCAGAATGGGAGCTGCCCAAGGTAAGAATTTGCTGTGATCCTTTCTAGATTCTAACATTTGAACATTAAACACATTTCTTAGGTGTTATCTCATTACAAAACCGCTCAGATTAATCACGTTAATCTTTCAGGGGGATTGCAGTATCTCTTTTGATAACCACTGAACTAGTACATTTGTAAGATCACCACCAAATCTGTGCAGATTTGGAGTTGGTAGAAAGTGTATTGATTTTTGGTTTCTTCTCTGCAGTACAGCCACTCGCCTCCGCAGCCATCAGGAGACGCTCCAAAGACTCGCAGCCTGGACAGGAAACACATGGAGTCCATCGTTCTGACCAAGTGGAGACACAGCGCCTTCATCCAAGAGCCCAACGACAAGGTCTGACTCCCACACAGCTCCCCATGCTGCGAAATGCTTCACCACTAGCAAACAAATCTCACCACAGCACATTTTTACTGAAACGGTCTTATCCATGTCTGTCACACCTGCAAGTTACACTCATGAATAATTCCTATTTAGCTGATTACGCGGCTCTTGAAAACCAGGCGTTTCTGCACAGGCTCTGCCCGCCCACACCCGTACAAACACCAAGTCAGTAACTCTTCCACCAACCAATCAGCACCATTTCCTCAAATCCAAGCAGAAAATCAGCTTGCATGATAATGATCCACATAACAGGAATAATTATGATACTCCGACTTTCCATTGCCAGATTTACTTTTTGTCTAGCCTGATTCCCTGAGCTGATTGAGCTCATTTGAATAATTCAGGAACACATCAAGATATTTAATTTAATCCTGAAGTTATGTGTGTTTGAGCATTTGGCCACAATCATAAAGCAATGAAATGCCTAAAAAACAAAAAAACAAACAAAAAAAACAAAAAAAAACAACTGATTACAAAGAAGATTATTTAGTTTGTAGTAGGAACATGAGCATCTTGATTGTTTTTTTTGTTTTTGTTTTTTTTAATATTATTAATTTGTGACTCCTGGTTATGAAAAAGGTTTAATCACACACCACCATCACATGACCTCACACACTCCTCATTAGCATTGTGTTTTTCTCAGTGTAACAGTGTCATTCATCCCTGTCTCCTCACTAGGATCCCACTCTGAGGCCCAAGCCCTCCTCTCCTGACTCTGATTCCCGCCCTTCATCTCCCAAGCCCCCTACCTCTGTTAGTATTCCCCCCCACCTCCACACCCACCTGACTCTGCCCTGCAGATTCACTGAGGGGTCAGACTGGATGTTGATTATAGGCAATAAAGGATCATACCAGCCATTTTGCATGTTTGAGCCTAATATATTCAATTTTCATACATGTTATGTTACTGACAATCATTTCCCAAAGGATAAAACCGTATTTCAGCTTTCCTAGTATTTTGCAAAATCTCTTTATCTTTCAAATCAAATATTCAAGCAATACACCCACCTTAAAAATCCATGTTTCACCTGCTTATAGTTATGCAGCCTTATGAAGTCACAGTCGTTTATATTTTTTTTGATAAACGCAGGTCTTCTTTTGGGACTATATTCCCTGGTGGAGACATACATTCACTCCGCGCTTTTTATTGCGCTTAAATGCTAACTAAAATTACATAACTTCGAAAAGAAAATCTGAATATACGTCTTATTCGCGATGATGGATTACCTATCCCAACAAGTTGATTTTAATAGTGTACCAGAATGAACTTAAACCAACGGTGGTCTGGAAGGTAGGAAAAACATTTTTAATTCACTGTTCCAGTAGTATGTTTTGGGAAATGATTGTCCGTATCATAACGTGTATGAAAATTGAATATACTAGACTCAGACATGCAAAATGGGTCCTTTAATGCGCTTTGAGGCTTATAACAGGGTTTCTACACAGGTCTAGAACGTCTGGAAATGATGGAAAAAGAACAGATAGAAAATTGTCGTTATGTCCCAGTATAATTACAGATCCAACTTTCTTTTGGATTTCGAGCCCTCATGTGACATATTAAGATGATCTTCATCTATATTGGGATATCTGCATGAATTTGAATTATACATGGGACCAAAACCATCAAATCAAATGCAGAAATAATGTGGAAAAGAAGGAATTTGAAATTGAGTGTAGAAACCCTGTTAACAGGCGTTATTGAAGGGTAACATTATCTAATGAACGGCTTTGTTGCTTAAATCACATGAGGTCTTTTATGCAAAAAGGCCAATCAAATCGAATGTTATAAAGATTCATTTGTTCCTGGGTTCATTAACCATCTGTCTTGCCCAAACATGTTCCCATGTGTCACAATCTGAAACAGCAAAGAATCATTGAATAAATAATGAGCGCCAAGTATTAAAACAGGTTGTGTTAGTTTTTGCTTTTGGCCTTTCTGATGCATTTTAATCTGGTGTGTCTCCTTATAAAATTGTGTTAAGCCTCTTATCTTTTCTGCCTGGGAATAAGCTGAAAGTGGTGATTATTGGTGGTGGGGTTTTGGTGGTGGTGGCGATATGAAATGGAGCTGCTTCTGTCATCGGATGCTTCCTTATTTAATGTTTACTGGCCTTTAATATACTGTAACGTTTGCTTTTGTTCACAGCCCTCTGAGAAATGTGGTCTTCTGAATGTGACAAAGATCACTGAAAACGGCAAGAAAGTACGGTGAGTAGTAGCGACTTTTTACTAAAACCTGCCAAAGTTCATTTGTTTAGATATGTGATATACCGTATAGTAGTACTCGAGTAGAAGCCGAGTCTTTTTTTTTAACCAAATTTCACAACGCAAATCGGGGGGTCAGCTTATACACGAGTAATTCACATCGGATCCCAGAGAATGAAATTCCCAAGGCTAGAAATACTCTCCATTACCACTACCCATGGAAAATAGTTTAAATCATACCTTAGAATGATGTATTTCCTGACTAAACATCTTATCCAGCACATTTTACGGTGGCCAGTAAGCCGTGATCCGTCAGTTACGGTAATCAGCTGCTGAAATAAATATCATGTTTACCAGTACCAGTACGTGGATTATTTTCAGAAAATCACAGGAATACTATGACAATACCCAGAAAAACAGGTAATTTGCTGAACAAATAAATTGATGGGACAACATCAGGGGGTTGGCTAATACGCGGGTTTCTTTAAAACTCTAAAAAATCTAAATTTGCAAGTCAAAATGGGGGAGCCAGCTTATAGTCGAGATCAGCTTATAGTCGAGTATATACGGTAAATGGCCAACCATTAACTTAACATTTTCTGTAGTAATGAGAGGAATATTCTTACTTCGGCCTGCAGGAAGAACTGGACCTCTTTCTGGACAGTCCTGCGAGCTTCCTCATTGC
Source organism: Lucifuga dentata (assembly GCA_014773175.1). Lineage (NCBI taxonomy): Eukaryota > Metazoa > Chordata > Actinopteri > Ophidiiformes > Bythitidae > Lucifuga > Lucifuga dentata. The sequence goes on from VXCM01006982.1 coordinate 12,410, forward strand.
TGTTTACCAAAGGTCAAGGAGGCGGGACAAGCTGGGTGAGTGAAGCAAAGCTTTTCCTGCCGGTAAACGTTGTTTCAAATCAAGATAGCGAGGTCCTGTGGTGTCTAATGTCTGGACTTAAATGAAAATAATGTCTGGACTTAAAAGGAAAATAATTCTCCTCACACATTCATAGCCGATAAGTACGAAGGTGAGGAAGAGTCTGTCAGCTTTTCTCTTCTGTTTTGCTGCTCCGTTCCATTAAGAAGCCTCCTCCGCTGACTCTCTTCACCATATATGCATCTTTTAACTTTTCCTAAAAGAGTCTTTTATTAAAAAAAAAAAAAAAAATNAAAAAAAAAAAAAAAAAATCTGCAGCTATGCCTTCATAAATCTGCAGGTTTAGTTGAGCCCACTTTGCATAGTAAACCAGTGGTTCATCTAAAAGCTGTTAGTCGGGTCAGTGGAGGAGAATTGGGGTTGATTTCTCTTTCCTGGATGTTTCCTTTTCCTTCTCTTTCCCTGTCTCCATCTGTCCATCCCTGGCTTCACCCTCGCACTTTCCTGTCCTTCATCCTTCCATCCCCACTTGCAGCCACACTACCACAGTGGCTCCTTTCCTGAATTGTTCCTGTCACTGTTGAGTAACTGGAGGCCATCAGCTAAGCAGCGTCCTGCTGTCTCTGTCTCCTGTGGCTGCTCTGAGCCCAAGCCACCGCTGTATGCGCTTCTCCTTGTTTATGTGTTGCTTCCCTCTCCTCTTTGCATGTCACCTCCTTCCTGTCTGTCTCACCCTGCCTCCAGACACTAAGCTTTATTCGTTCGTCACCAGAATGAGAAAAGATGAAGGGCATTGTTACTTTAGAATTAGTAAAAGATTGCTTTAGGCTGCAGCTTGACTTGTCAGCAAATTTAGCGAATGTTTTCACCAAAAGGCAGCAGAATTCATAAGCCACCTTTTGGTTCAGAAAGTGATTGTTTTAATTGAAAATGGAGGAGACGTAAATTTAGGTGTTGGCCTATTGATCTATACATCTATAACAGTAGAGGTGTCGTGCATTTTGATTGGCTGTGACACAGGAAGAGCATGACACGCAGGCACGACTACATTCATTTTGTAAAAGTTTCACATTTTTGGACTAAAGTAGAAATGTCCGGAAAACTTCAAAGGGTGGAATATATTTTTTTTTAATTATGAGGATGACAGATTGGTTTTGGATAATAGTCATTTGAAAAATGTAAAAAAAAATCACTCAGTGGAATTAAATTTTTTTATAAATTTATGTAAATGCACATAAATTGGCAAATTAGCAGAAGAGGAAATTAAAAAAGCGAAATTCCAATTCCATTCCCTACTTTGAATTTGCACATTTGCTCTGTAATTACGGTAGTATAATTTTTCTGACGTACACAAATTGATGTATTGTGGAACACTGATGGGACTAAAACCTTATAACAGTTTTGTGCATTAACCAGCATTTCCTCTCATTCTTTTCCTCTCTGCATCCAGTTTGGAGGAGGTCAGTCTACGCCCGAGTTTACTGTGGATCTGAGAGGAGCTTCGGTGGAGTGGGCTTCCAAGGACAAGTCCAGCAAGAAGCACGTTCTAGAGGTGGGAGAGTCTGAATCCAGATAATCTTTCCTGGATGTTCATGTGTGTGTGTGTGTGTGTGTGTGTTACACATTTTTCTCTCTGCTGGCTGCAGCTGAAGACTCGGCAGGGCACCGAGCTCCTGATCCAATCTGAAAACGACTTCATCATCAACGACTGGTTTCGAGCACTGCAGGACACCATCAGCACCCACGTGAGGCTCAGCACCCACATTTCTTTAATATCTTTCACCCATCATGATTAAAATCAGATTAGAAAATTTCAGCGCTTACATTTTTAAATGAAATTCCATAATTCAGGGTAATTATCTTGAACCTAAACTGAACATCAGCTGGTCATTTTTACTCTGAGGTAGACAACTTCACGAGTGAGATAAATATGATTTATTCAACAAACATAAAGGAAACGTTTGTCTTTTTTTGTTTTTATGCAGAGTAATGAAAAGTGAATTCAGGCAGAGAATAGTGGACCGATTTTATAATATTTTATAACCATATAACGATCAAAAATATTATAACTAAATAAAAAACAATAATAACAAAATGAAATCCAGTTACATTAATGCAGTTTTCTATCATTAGATTTAGGTTGTTGGTTTTGTAAAGTGAGAGTCTAAAAGTACAACTAGAGATATGTATGACCTGTCTTATTCTGTTTCTGTGTGTGTGTGTGTATATGTGTGTGTGTGTGTGTGTGTGTGTGTGTGTGTATCAGGCCTGGGAGTCTGATGAGGCCATAGAGGAGGACATGCCTGAGTCGCTCGGCATGGAGAAATATGACAAGGAGAAAGAACACAGAGACTCCAAGAAAGGCAAAGGTGTGTGTATGTATGTGTGTCTGTGTGTGTGTGTGTCATTGCTGATGGGCTGGTATGAATGAAATCCATATCATCTCACACATTAACAAACACGCTACATGTGGAGGGGAAAAGCACTCAGAAGTCAATAAAACTGATTAACTGTGAAAAGTCAAAGCTTTAAATTGGAAAATGGCAAATATCGTGGCCAGAACTCTGGAAAAGAAGGAAAAATTAATAGAACGGATCTGCCAAATTGAAAATGAAAACACATAAACACCATGGATTTGTTTCCTTTTGGCTCAGTGCCTCCACAGCCTTCCTTGCATTATAAAATAAGCGCTTATCAGTTTCACTCCTCAAAAGCGTTGCTTAACCTTGATGTGTGTGTGAGAGGAATGGCGGACATTGTGTCTGACTAATCTTTCCTCTGCAGGCATGAAGAGCTCCGGCAGCATGGACGCCTCCGACAACAAGAAGACCCGACACAAGCTGAAGAAATTCCTCACCCGCCGTCCCACCCTGCAGGCCGTNAAAAAAAAAAAAAAAAAAAAAAGGCTTTACACGCTGCTCCGTGCTCCTGGTATTATTTAGGATTTCTGGAATATCGTGGAATTTGTAAAGGTGTATGCCAGGGACGAAGGTCAAGTTGGTTCAGTGTACTTTGGTGGAATTGTGGAGTATCTGTCCAGGATTTTACTAATCAGCCATAATTAATAAATACAGGAGAAGAATGTATTTTACCACATTTCATACTTTTCCTTCCATAAACTCGAGGTATTTCAGGTGTTTTTACCCAAAAACTGTAATTGTACAGGAAATCAAACTGCTATATAAGATAAGATATACTTTATTTGTCCCACAGGGAAATTTGTGTTGGACTCCAAAATTCCAAGTATCAAATACAATAGAAGCAAGCAATCATAAGCAGTAAAAATAATACATAAAACATAGAAGCAATATCCTATATCATATCATATATCTTTAGATGTTTACAAAATTTGGAAGGAGGTTAAGGAAGTGCTTCAACTTTGTTCTGAAAAGTCGTGGAATTGTTATGGATTTGTAAATCAAAGTCCTGTTTGATGTCATTTTCCATAATATTCCATATTTCCTTTTTCTCAGATCCTACCACAGGAGTCACGGTGTTATAATTCTGGTGTAACTTGTATATTTGTTGCCTTAATCTTTCAGCCTAGATGCCGTCTTAAATGAAAAGCAGTGAGTTGAAGCTGGAGTTAATTATTGTCAGAGGATGTGAGCCTTAAAACAGAGTACAGGAGGACCTTTGGACTGTATTGTGATGTTGGTTTCTTCTTCACGTGTCTTCAGATCAGGTTTTTGGCTGCAGCTTATCCAGCCTGTGTCACAGAGAGAACAACACAGTGCCGAGCTTTGTCAGGATGTGCATCGACCACGTGGAGAACAACGGTGGGTTTCATTCCTCGCCGCTTTGTCAGGTTAATTAAACCTGAAGGGCGGAGTTTAATACCGCATGATCCGTGATCGCAGATCAACTTTCTGTGAATTCAACTCATCTGCTGCACAGAACAGACAACAACAAGCTACGATGGTTATTTTCATGTGAAACTGACTTCCTGCAGGTCTACGTGTGGACGGGCTGTATAGAGTTAGTGGGAACTTGGCCGTCATACAGAAACTACGCTTTGCTGTTAATCACGGTAAGCTACTGTGAAGATGTTCAGGAAATAGTTTTAAAGTTCTCGTTTGCTTAACCCTGTGAAGCCTGACCCACGAAATAATTCAGAAAATTCTATTTTTTTTTTTTTTTTTTTTTTTTTTTTTTTTTTTTTTTTTTTTTTNCATTCTATGGAAGCCCGTTTCCACCACATAAAAAAAAAAAGAATTCTGAGCTTAAAGTCAGAATTCTGAGATTAAAGTTAGAATTCTAAGAAAAAAGTCAGAATGCTGACCTTAATCTCAGAACTCTTTTTTTTTTTTTGTTTTNNNNTTTTTTTTTTTTTTGTTTTTTCAAGTGTTGGAAACGGGCTTCCATAGAATGTATCAAAGTGATACCAAAAAAGAAAAAAACATAAATGCAAAAAAACGTTTTAGAATTTTTTTTTTTGTCTGACTTTTTTCTTAGAATTCTGACTTTAATCTCAGAATTCTTTTTTTTTTTTNTTTTTTTTTTTTTTTTTTAGATACGATATAATAAGCGTTTTGGTCAATAACTGATCATGTTGATGATGTAGAGTCTCAGAAAATTATGCATCAAATGTGACAAAAATGGCGTTATATTAAGGCCTTTTGAGCTACTTTAAGAGTCCATCAACAGTACCCTGATTTAAAGTGTGTATTTGTTTGTGCATGTGTGCGTGTACATCCAGATGAGAAGGTGAGCCTGGCAGACGGGAAGTGGGAGGACATCCACGTGACCGCAGGAGCTCTGAAGATGTATTTCAGAGAGCTGCCGGAGCCGCTCTTCACCTTCACGCTCTTCCACGACTTTATCACCGCCATCAGTATGTGCTGCATACACACCTTTATCGTTCTCATTACACACACACGTGAATTGTTCTCTTGCTGTAATTTAAATCATGCAGGGGAAAGTTGCTCGTTGTAAATTGAGCTGCTCTGGCGTTTATCTAAGTTTTCTGGGCAGCACATTAATTGAAAACAGCAACGTCCACGCCTCTCAAGCTGCCACGCTACTTTCTGTTCAGTTCTCTGGCAGTGAGGTTTTCTGATGTGTCCAACCTTTAAAGGACCATACTGGCGATTGTGCATGTCTGAAACTAATATATTAAATTTTCATGCACCATAAGGTTACTGACAATCATTTCTCAAAGCATGCTACTGGAACGGTGAATTAAAAATGTTTTTCCTACCTTCCAGACCTCCATTGGTTTCAGTTCATTCTGCTATTAAAATCAACTTGTTGAGACTTGAAACGTTCTTGGGATAGGTAATCCATCATCACCAACAAGATGTGTATTCAGGTTTTTTTTCAAAGTTTCATAATTTTAGCTTTTAAGCGAAATAAAGAGCACAGAGTGAATGTATGCCTCCTCCAGGGAATATAGTCCCAAAAGAAGACCTGCTTTTATCCAAAAATTTAAACAACCGTGACTTCATAAGGCTGCATAACTATTAGTAGGTGAAACATCAATTTTTAAGGTGAGTGTATCGCTTGAATTTTTGATTTTGAAGGCTTAAGAGATTTTGCAAAATATCAGGAAAGCTGAAATACAGTTTTATCCTTTGGGAAATGATTGTCAGTAATGTAATATGTATGAAAATTGAATATATTAGGCTCAAACATGTAAAATGGGTGGTATGGTCCTTTAACCTCCCCCCC
>VXCM01006982.1:18151-29381 GCA_014773175.1 Lucifuga dentata
AAAAAAAAAAAAAAAAAAAAAAAAAAAAAAAAAAAAAAAAAAAAAAAAAAAAAAAAAAAAAACTTTGATGCTAGAAAAATCCCAACTCAATTATCATTTTTTTCCCTGGGAACCCCATATGGGAATTTTGTCTCTAAACTGAATGTAGTGACTTTAAAGAGGGAAACTTTTGATTTTAACTTTTATTCTTGTGCATTTCTCCAGTTGAGAATTAAAATGAAATTGCTTTGCCTGGGGACACAATCCAAACCCCTCATGGATCCCTGTGGTTTCCAGAACACAATCAGAGAACCACTTACCCAAGTTTTTACATTTAACTGGGTCAGACTGGACTCCCAGGATCCAGGCGACGCGTTCCAAGCGACACAGCTGGCTGTGTTAATGGGTGGGAAGCTGTGGGCTCTCATTCCTGTTGGTGCACTACCGCCTCCTACTGGTCATTCTGGGTGCCTGCACAAAGGGGGCAAACTAACAGGGAAGCTGCAGTATGAACCTCCTGAGCGTTACACTTTCACAATAAAACTCGACTCAGGCAGACGAAAAGATGGTGTCGCAAACATCCACATCCTCCACAGGACCAAAGTGTGGACTCAACTTTTACAAGCACTGCAAGACCACAGGAAACATGGTCTTGGCCTAAATAAATACTCCTATAAACTGCGATCAGGATGCTTTACCAGCTTGAATGAATTGTTCAGTTGCAGTTCTAGAGAAAAGGTCACGTGTAAATGCATGTAACTGTGTTGATCTCAGCATTTTCACCCAGAGCATGCTAAGATGTGTGTTTTTTGTATTACAGAGATTCCAGACTACAAGCAGCGAGTCCAGTCTATCAAAGAGCTGGTCAGACAGCTGCCAAAGCCCAACCACGACACCATGCAGGTCCTCTTCAAACATCTCCGAAAGTAAGAAAAACACATCTAATGTTACTTCAGTCAGCAGATAGAATTTCAATAGATTTTCAGAGCTAACCCTGGCACGGCATCTAACCCGTCCTTGTCCCTCCAGGGTTATAGAGCATGGAGACGACAACCGAATGAACACCCAGAGCGTGGCCATTGTGTTTGGCCCCACCCTGCTGCGGCCTGAGACGGAGACCTGGAACATTGCAGTCCACATGGTCTACCAGAACCAGATAGTGGAGCTTATACTCCTGGACTACGAGAACATCTTCGGAAGGTAGAACGGAGACGCCAGAGGACGAGCTGTTTTTCCTCTCCCGATGCAGAGCTCAGACAGCATGGCCCTGTCCAAAACAGCCTGGCCTGGCCTGGCCCGGCGCAGGTCAGCTTCTCTTCATCTCAAACTTACCTGTGGTCACTGGCTTCTCCACACTTGCAACCTCTGGACCAAAGTCATGCAAGCATTTCATGAACCAAAAAAGACAGGTGTAACTAGCGACCAAAAAGTTAAGAATCTTTGCACTCGACAGCATCTTCTCTCCGCCACTGCGTTTGTGCCACTTTACTGCAAAAGGGGATCATCTGCTCCTGTTCTTACACTGGATTCCTATGGACCAAACAAGCCTCGATTAATGCAAAGACCAATGGAGCTGCAGGGAGATTTCTGCTGAGGACAGGAGAAGGACGAACTAGATGACACCGGTTTCAACTTCAGCCTCAGAAGCCTCACACGGAGGCATCAGTATTGGAGGTTAACGATGCCAGCGGTAGCATCTCTGTATCGTCCTGCATCTCAGCATCACCTGTACAGACATAAGACCATCCTGTATGAACCACATGGGAAACTGAAGAAAAAAAAAATCAGAAGCTTGAATGCTGCTCGCTCTTTACTCTCAGTTGGCCTTCGATGTTGAGATGACATCAACTGGAGCAAGACGAAGAATGGATAATATAAAGATGTTTCATCCAGGAATGACAGTTTTGTTTTATAAAGTTTTGATCTGTCTTTTACTCTGTCTCTGGATTGAGGTCTGATATACACCTGAATCTGTCATGTGTTCTCCTCCTCCTCCTCCTCCTCCTCCTCCTCCTCCTCTCTTTGGCTTTTAGAACAAAGTATCTCAGCAGCCAGAACATCAACTTGAAAGCGATGCTCAGCTGCTCTGTTAGTCGATGCTAAAAGGCTTCAAAAAATGTCTGATCTATTGATACATTTGTACAGCTTTGACGTGTGCGTGTGGATGGGGGCTGAACGGATGAATGAATTTAATGACAATATGTTGTATAAATATTAAATATGAGTACATAATATGCCCCTGGCGTGTTAGAAATATGAGGGAGAAATAGCTAATGTATGATTGTTCGGTAACCAGCACGGTGAGGAATAAAGTTCTGAAATGTGGGTTTGAATGTTTACTTGTGCATCAGGTAAAGGCAGATTGTGAACGTAACTTTCTGGAGTAACTGCTGCTCTCTTTAACAAACTGGAATAAAGACCTACAACAAAGTATTCCAAAGAAAATATTTCTGTTCTTTTGCTTCAGTACACGCTGGATCAACACGTTGGAGGTTTGATTTTCCTCCGCACTACACATTTTGTAATCAATAGGAACTCGTAATAGCAGAAAGCGTCTGTGGGCAATGGCAGAGTGCAGGGTAGCTCGGAGGTATAAAGTTTCTATTGATGCTGCAGAATAAAGAGTTCTGGAGACGAGAGCAGAATGAGGCCTGACGGGGCAAAGAGCCAAACCACAGAGAGGAGCAAGACATGAACTGCTGCTCCTCGTCTTTCAGTGGAGCAAATGGCTAAAGTTCTGTCTCGCTTTGTTCCTTCTGATTGCTCTGATTGGGTGATGAGCAGAATTGATTCTTATTAAAGGACCGTACTGGTGGTTTTGCATGTTGAGCCCAATCAAACTATAAAGGCAGTAATCTCTGTGTCTGTGGCATCTCTAGACACTGTATGAAGTTGAAATTTAGCAGGTTTGTGTTCAGGACCCAAGGATGTGCAGTGTTGCGTATGAAGTTGTTTGGATGAGCGGTTGTCGAATTGAGCTGTGCCAGTAAAAAAGTAGTCCCCGTGGCAGGATACGCTCTGGGCGTGGCAGCATATGCTCTGATCCAGCGCCACGGTCTCAACCCGACCTCGTACAGCAAACAAAGCTAGCTCACGAGGACGTGCAGAACTAAATTATGGTGGGCTGCGGCGCACACCATAAAGTCCGGCCCGTTCCGAACAGGCACATTTTGAACAAGAACTGCACTAGTATATAAAATGTTACATTACTGACAACCACTTCCCAAAACATACTACTGGAGCGGTAAATATTAGAAATGTTTTTCCCACTTTCCAGACTGCCACTGGTTTCAGTTCATTATAGTATACTGTAAAAATCAACTTGTACAGACTTGAGATAAGTGATCCATCACAGCGAACACGGCGGTGTCTATTAGGCAAAACTACACGGAAGAAAATGTATATCTCTTCCAGGGAATAAAGTCCCAGCAGAAGACAACTTTTACAGAGAAATGAAAAACCACCATGCCTTCCACTTTCTGCAAAATAGTCTGTGAAAATTGAATTTGAAGGTAGATAGATCATCTGAAGATTTGATTGTGAAAGATGGTTTTGCAAAATAACAAAAACTAAAACTACGGTTTCATGTTTTAGAAATGGCTGGGCAGTAATGTAACTTGTAAGCGGGTAGCATTTACTGGGCTTGTTAAATCACCGGTATGGTCCTTTCAGAGAACATGTTGACAGTGTATTGAGATTAAAGGAAGACAGATTCTAAAAAACCCAGGAAATTGATATTTTCCAAGTATTACTACTACTTTTCAAGTTTCTTCTCTTCCTTCACAAAAGCTGGAAAATCCATCATTTAGAGAAATCAGACAGCAAATCTCATCTCTTCACAGTAAGTGCTTGTAGATTCTTGAGCGCTTTTTGCTAATACTTGTGTACTTTTAGCTAAGCAAATAAATCATGAATGACAGAGCTTTACTTGTAATGGGGTAATTTTCCATTTTGAATATTGCTATATTTAACTAATTAGACAATTGAAGTACTTTTTTCTCTACTAATCAGACCACATTGATGCTGATTTGAGTGAGGAAGAGTTTCTCCAATGATTCTAACAGTTTGAGTCTTTCCAAACAAACCACTCAACATTTTCCTTCCAGTTTCCCTGCTTCTCACCCTTTATCTGCAAAAAGTGGAGCTCGTTCAGATCGGGATGGAGGGATGTGCTCAGAAGAAATAATAATAATAATAATAATAACAACTTTATTTATACAGCACCTTTCTAAAACAAAAGTCACAAGGTGCTGCACACATCACGCAATTAGACACAAAAGATAAAATCCAAGCAGACAAAACAAAACACTGGTGGGTTTGAAAGGGATTGTGTTTTCTTTACACAATCACCAAAATTACACCATTTGTCATAGCCAGAAACTTTAAAAATCAAAATTATCATCGGATTTTCAAATTTCCGATGGTCCTTGAACTAACCATGTGGGCCTAACACTTCCGTAAGGAAACATAACCAAATCTAAGCTTAGAATAGTGATATTTCCTCAAAATCACTTTATTATAAATGTCTCATTTAAAATTTTGCTAAAAATAAACCCTTTGTACAATCCAAATTCTGTGTTTTTCGCCGCAACTAGTAAGCCTGGAACTCCTCTGTTTTCTTTAACAGTCATGTGACAACAATTCAGCAAGTCATTGGCTGAATGCAGACTGCACAGGCACCCTAAGCCTATTGTTTATAGAGATTATAGGTTGTAAAAATATAAATAGTTCAGTATGTATAGTCCCTTTAAAAAAAAAAAAAATAAATAATTTTTCCAGTATTGGTAACACTTGTGGGCACTTGGAAAAATGTTGTATATATAGATAACGTATTTTTTAAAATAAATTATCAAAGAAATTCAACTTACATTTTTTTCTTTGTTTATGATTTATGACATTATAACTGTGTTATACTTCACAAAAGACATTTTTGAGTTCTTCCTACATGTAGCCATGATTGTGCTGCTTCCACAGAGGTGCAGGACTTGCAGCTACGGTGAAAAATGAGCCACAGTGATAAAAATGTGACAGGAGCAAAAACCGCCCAGAAAGTGCTTGGGATCCAGAGGGTTAAATAATCACAACAAAACAGTGTAACAGTTAAGAGAAGGCCTTATGGTAAAAGGTATGGTAAAAGAAAGTTTTCAATAGTGATTTGAAAGATGACACTGATTTTGCCAGTCTGAGCTCCTCTGGCAGGGAATTCCACAACGTAGGGCCACGGACAGCAAAGGTCTGATCACCTTTGGTAACAAGGTGAAATTCAGGAACTGTCAACAAGTTCCTGCTGGAGGATCTCAAAAGCTGTCAGGTTTGTAGGGAGTTAAAAGGTCACAAATGTAGATAGGTACCTGACCGTGTAAGGCTTTAAAAACAAACAATAAAATCTTAAAATCAATTCTAAAATAGTATGGTAACTAATGAAGGCCCGCAAGAATTGGGGTGATGTGGTCACTTCTTCTGGAATGAGTTAGCAGCCGAGCAGCAGTGTTTAGTATTAACTGAAGCCTATATGTTTCCCTTACTGATACCAGAGTAAAGTGTATTACAATAATCAAGTCTGGAGGTGATAAATATGTGAATAACCTTTTCTAAATCTGAGAAAGAAAGAAAAGGATGAATAGGATGTAGGAAGTAGGATGAATCACTTTCAGATGAGTTTAGAAATTAGTTGATGAGGGCAGTGAAAATTGTGAAGGTGATTTAGGGAAACCAGCTCAGATTTGTGATCAAATGATCAAAGAGTTTAATGCTGCAGGAAAAAAAAAAATCAAGTGTTAAACTCACAAAAAACACAAGGAGGAAACATTCAAACAAACAAAGGAGAAGCTGCAGTAAGCGTTGTGCAACAATTTTCAAAGTAAAGATCAAGTCCAATTTTTGCATTAATGTGATGAGAAAGGCAGCAGCCTTAAGGCTCAGTCTGACTTGATTGGGTTTTGATGAGAGCTTTGATGTCACGTCTGGGTTACATAGATTCTGTTATCAGTGTTTCCCGTGTCAGAAGGTCAGGGTATTTCACAAGAGAAAAAGGTTTTCTTTCATTTAACTTTCAAAATGCTTTCTACGTTGGAGAATCTGGCCTCTGATAAAGCATTTGACACTGTCAGTCACAGAAAAGAAAGATCTGCTGTTTGAGTAATGCTCCTGGAATCTATTCCTATCTGCAGACTCATTTCAGAGGCTTTTGCTCTCCTGTGATTTTCAGGATTCTCTTAGCAGAGCACTGCGATTAGTTTTGTAATTTATCTGGGGCTTATCTGCTTAAAGCTTTAGCTGTCAACCTCCTGAAGTGTAGGACAGCCGTCTCACCTCCCATCAGAGCGTTCAGGGAAGCCGGCGTGTGTGAAATAACATGTAGAGATGAGATGGATCCAAACACAGCAGCTTGGCATGCTGTATCTGCTGCAAAATGCGATATGACCTCCTGTAGAGAAACTTTTTTCATATCAGGAGCCACAGAGAGATTCACATTAGACCACAGACAAATATTTGAAAAGATGTTTTCCTCACAAGCACCATATAAGATGGTTTGTTATTGTTGATATGACTTTATACACAGCAGGAGTTGGATCCCAGTTGGAAATCATTGATTGTGGTGATGTCTTACAGGTGTATTTTACTAAAAGATAAGCTAAAATTTGCAATTAGACATATGTTAAGAAATTAGATGTCAAATGTTCAGTATATTTTAATTTATTTGCTACATATTGCAGATTCTTACCTGAAAATATATATTTACCTCACATTTCCTGATAAGAGGGCAATTGTGTACCTGATTTGCTCCACTTTAAAAGTCACCTGCAATGCAGTATTATTATTTTATGTGATTACGTGTTTTTGATCATTTTCTTTCACTCTGGGTTTGGCTTTCTGTGAAAAGTTTTATCTCTTTGGGAACAGATTATGTAATGTAGCCTGATTTTTAAAAAAGCCAAACTGAATTTAACTGCTGCTGTCTGGTGTCCTACACAGTCCCTCAGCAGCACACCTTCATTTATATTAGCCAAGAAAACCATCTTGCTGAGCTGGCATGCTGTTTTTCACAGCTGCCCTACTTTACATCGCTCTAGTTCACGAGCTGTTCCTCAGTATTTTCTACTAACTTAAGCATATTCCTTTTAAAATATGTGTCAGTATTTTGATTCAAGTGACACTGCAGGACAGGAAATGATTTGTACATCTTCATTACATGCTGCGACACATTTGGCAGTCTTACTTCTTGATAAAACTGCCTGGATGCTTAGTTATAGTGAGAACAATTTGAAGAAAACTGACAAATAAATGAGTAAAATCTAAAGGTCACTGGACAATCTAACAGGTTCTATTAAACTGAGAATGTCAGAGAGAGAGAGAGAGAGAAAGAGAGAGAGAGAGAGAGAGAGACTAATTTTTCTATTGGTCAGTTTAGTTGTCAGTCAGTCTGGGAGTCGTGTCCTGATTGGTCCAGGTGGAGGGGGCGGGGAGAGTGCGAAGCTGAAGTGAGAGCCGCTTCACGACGTCAGGTTTTGTTTAGTCGTTTGTTTAATCGTGAAAATTCAGAGTTCAGGTGAATTCCATATGACATATATAACTAACTAACTACTGTTCATTTAGACTAATCACTAGTGTGTGCTTGTATAATTTTGAGCTCTGTGTGCGAGAAGTATCATTTTGCAAGCTAATTGTTAGCTGTTAAGCGAACAGAGTCAGGAAAGCTAACTCCAAGCTAGCAGTAGCTAAATGCTAATTGCTACTGTGTGGTGTAACTCTGGATTTCAGAAGCAAGGTCAGATGGACCCCACGGTGACCGGTAAATCTGTGTGGGTCCTCCGGTGAAGATTTGTGTTTGGACCGGAAAGAGTCTGCAGGTCAGACAGCGCCATTGGAGATCAGAAAAGCCGGAAGAAGACGCCAAACTTGACCGTTATCTCTACTGCGGTTCTCCCAAAGGGACCAAGTAAGTAGAAATGTTTGTTTCATTTCATGAAGTGGAGAGTATTATCATGTGTGTTTTCATGACTAACATTAGCTTGGAAGCTAATTCCTCCTGGTGAAAGCTCTTATAATGTTGCCGATCTGTCATGTAGTTTGCAAACCACAATGACATCAACAAGTCAGAAAGCTGTGTATTGTAAACTACAGCAATAAAATAGTTTTTAGATCATCTTAACTTCTTATAGCAAGAAAAGTGTGACTGGTAAAGTGATGACAGTAAGATTTTTTTCTTTAAAGGAGCATACCTGTGATTTTGCATGTTTAAGCCCAATAAGCCAACCGTTTTTCAAAACAAACTACAGGAGCGGTACATTTTAGAATCCTTTTTTTCTACCTTCCAGACTGCCATTGTTTGAATTTGACTGCCATTTGACTTTGAAAGATTAGGAGATTGGGCAAAATAACACAAACGCTAAAATACAGTTTTACAGTTTTTGGAAATTGGTTGGCAGTAATGTAACGTGTATGTGAATAGTATTTATTGGACTCAGACATGCAAAACCACTGGTACGGTCCTTTAAGTGCTACTTCTGATTTTTTTCAGGCATAGGATTTGACAGTGACCTTGCAGTCATCAGGTCGGGTGGGGGTGGGGGGTAACCCCATGGAACTGTCTTCTCACCAGACATCTCCTCTGCCATTCTCACTACCAGTTCTGCATGGTAATTGTATTCTCCCAAAACACACACGCACACACACACACACTCACGCACTTATACTCGTCTGACTCCTGCTAGCAGTTCTGCATGATGATTACCTCCTCAGTCATTTGTGTAGCTGATATGGTACACTTCTCTGCTCTTAACAATGAATGCTCTTAACCCAGATGGAAGTGTGTTGACCTGCTGTTCACTTAAAATGAGAGAGAGAGAGAGAGAGAGAGAGAAAGAGAGATTGGGTTGTTCTGCTCTGCCAAAAATTGCTTGCAGGTATTTTCACAGGTTTGGTGTTCTGGGTTCAAGCACGGGGGCAAAATGTCTGTGCAAGTATAATCTATAATTATATGTGCTAGTATATTAAAATTATTTACTTTAGTAGTACTTACCAGCACAATACAGAGGCAAGAAAAAGCTTTTCCCACCACAGTGAGCTCATGAAATGTTTTCAGTTTTCAAAGAACATTCTCATAGTCAGGACAGCAATTTTGTGACCAGTATGTGAGGATAAATTATAAATAGAAACTTGTTTGTGCTCCGTTTGTGGCTTTTCTTCACCAGAACTGTGACTACCTCCTGTTTTGCACGTTTGCCTCGATTTTTCTCCTCACCTTATAGCAGGAAAGCTAGAAATAGATCAGCAGGGATGGCTAGATGATAGCAGGGATCAATAGAAAAATACTGTAGATTTCTTTTGTGATTTGGGTGAACTGACCCTTTAAAGGACCATACCGGCCATTTTGCATGTTTGAGCCTAATGTATTCAATTTTCATACATGTTACATTACTGACAATCATTTCCCAAAGCATAAAACCGTATTTCAGCTTTCCTGATATTTTGCAGAACCTCTTAATCTGTCAAAATCAAATATTCAAGCAATACACCCACCTTAAAAATCCATGTTTCACCTACTAACAGTTACGCAACCTTATGAAGTCACGGTCGTTTAAAATTTCGATAAACGCAAGTGTTCTTTTGGGACTATATTCCCCGGTGGAGGCATACATTCACTCTGCACTTTTTATTGAGCTAAAGCACTAAAATTGCGAAACTTCGAAAATGCACGTCTTGTTGGTGATGATGGATTACCTATCCCAAGAACATTTCAAGTATCAACAAGTTGATTTTAATAGCGTACCAGAATGAACTGAAACCAATGGAGGTCTGGAAGGTAGGAAAAACATTTTTAATTCACCATTCCAGTAGTATGCTTTGGGAAATGATTGTCAGTAACATTACGTGTATGAAAATTGAATATACTAGGCTCAAACATGCAAAATGGCCAGTATGGTCCTTTAAATTACCCAGCTGAAATATTTTAGAGACATCAGGATATCAACAACCTCTGCTGTGTCCTTCTGTGAATTATCCTTCTTTCATCTTCCTTTTTTAAATAAAAGTAGACTTTGGAACAAAAATTCATCGACTGGGAGAATTTCAGAAGTCGCTTGCTTCCTTTCAGACGCAGCTAAACGTTCCGCTTTGTGAAATCTGCTGACCTCTGATTCCGCAGCTGAATCTCTTTGTTTTGCTTACATGCCAAACAGCCTCACGGCTGTAAACTCCCTTGATATTAACTGTGGGGCGGCTTTTGTTTTTGGTGTGTGAGAGATGAGTTTCTGTGTCTCCAGGCTGTCAGAGAGATCTCTATTAAGATTGGCCTGAGTGACAAGCGCTCCAGGTGGGTAACAACCTTTTCCTTCGCTCCGTTTTGCTGACAGTGACGGAGGCACATCTCGAAAACTGTTTTACATAGAGAGATCGCCAAATTTACCATTCAAAGGAGAAAATAAATATCTTTAATTTTAATTCTTACATTTTGATCAGTCCTGAAATTGTAATTTAAAAAATGTTCTACTGAGAAAATCTACTTTTTCTCTGTGGATCCACATTCATCATTCCATAATCCAGCACGGCGAGCATTCAGCCTGCTGGATATGAAGTCAGATGAGATGAACATAGCGACTCATAAGTCAGAGTTTCAAATGAGGAGTGAAAAGTTTGTGCTGTTAAGTGTTTGAACGACTCACTTGAACTCTCTAAACTCTCTGGAGCAAAGGTGGCAGATTTCTCTTGACATTTTGGTTTGATGACTGACAGATGTTAGGAAGTTAATGAGATTTATCCTGAAAGGCCAATCTGCTGAGCTGCTGCGGCTCTGTGACATTTCTCTCACTTTAGATTGATCAATAAGTGGCCACAGCGGCAGACATGCGCCACGGGCTAAACACCCAGACACAACGAACAAAAGAGTCGACATTCTAAGGTTCAATTCCAGAGCAACCGAGCAAATATTCTCTATTTCACTTTTGAACCCTGAAACACGGAACTTCAAGTACTGTTGATGTGCATCAACAGTAAAATACATGCAGTATGTACACGTAATGTAACATGCAGTATATCTAAAATATACTGTAATACAATATAAGTTATGATTCTCTGAAATCTCAGATTTTTAATGCCTCAAATTTACCTTAATTTGTAAGTTTAGGACACAGACTACTTAAATATTTAATAAACTTAACATAAATTTAGTTTATGTTCTTCTGTCCTTACATTATTGGTTTAAGTAAGAACAGACTGAGGAACATGAGATAAATTGGGGGGGGGGGGGGGG
>VXCM01006982.1:29422-44731 GCA_014773175.1 Lucifuga dentata
AGCATACTACTGGAATGGTGAATTAAAAATGTTTTTCCTACCTTCCAGACCACCATTGCTTTCAGTTCATTCTGGTACACTATTAAAATCAACTTGTTGATACTTGAAATGTTCTTGGGATAGGTAATCCATCACTGCCAACAAGACGTGTATTAAGGGTTTTTTTTTTAGAAGTTTAGTAATTTTAGTGTTTAAGTGCAGTAAAAAGCGTGGAGTGAATGTATGTCTCCACCGGAGAATATAGTCCCAAAAGAAGACCTGTGTTTATCGAAAAATTTAAATGACCATGACTTCGTAACTATTAGCAGGTGAAACATTGATTTATAAGGTGGGTGTATCACTTGAATATTTGATTTTGAAAGATTAAGAGATTTTGCAAAATATCAGGAAAGCTGAAATACGGTTTTATCCTTTGGGAAATGATTGTCAGTAACATAACATTTATGAAAATTGAATATATTAGGCTCAAACATGCAAAATGGGTGGCATGGTGCTTTAACAGTCAACTCTTTTGTTACCCATCTGCAAACATCCTGACAACTCTGACAATCCATTGTTGGAAGAATGTTTTGTACAATCTTTCCATCAGGTTAGCTCAGCACAGCTCGTTTAGTAGTACTTAGTTGGATTCACACGTACATTTTTACATATATGTAGCTTCTGGTATATTTGATGTGGAGGATGGAGGAGTATGTAGCCCCTAAACATGAAAATCACCCAATGTAGCATTTGAATCTTTACAATTGACAAAAGCAATGTTATCTTTTCTTTACTGATAAGTGATAATCATTCTGTTGCTCACTTGATGGAAAAAGAAAAAGGCTTTAGACTGCAGGAGATGACGCTCATATCCACAGAAACGATACATGAGCGTCTGCAGCACTGTGATATTTTCTTATTTTGGATGACAAATCTCATAAATGTGGTTGGCTGCAGTAGTTAGACAGATTGGTACTGAAACTCACAGAATCTGTGTGTGTGTGTGAGTATGTCTGGCAGAAATATTTAATCCACTAACATTTCACCAGCAGGCCTGAGGGTGCAGCCGTCCCCTCCAAGGGCAAATGGAAGCAAATAATAGAGCAGATTAACATACCAAGTGTGAAGAATCATCTCAGGCACATTCTGCTCCACAGCATCTCCAATAAACGTGTCCACGGCATAAAACACCAAACCTGGAGCAGCCAAACCTCCATGTGAAGCCTTTAACCAGACCACAGCATCTCTGACACAGCATTATTATTATTTTTTTTTTGATCAGTGAGCTTCCTGCTCCACAGGGAGAACGTTGAACAAAGCAGGAGGAACGGCACGTTGTGATTTTACATGCTCGTTTAAGTTTGTCCGCTGTGGCGGCGATGAGCTTCGCCGTCTTGCCTGATTACTTCCAACAAGTTCCACTTCTCTGTTTATTTAGCATCAACGAGTTCCAGTCAAAACGATCCCAGAAGTCATTAGCATATTAGCTGCTCTTTCTGTTTCTATGAACCTCTTGATGAAAACCAGCTTGAGTTTTTCTCTCTTTCTCCAGCTTGTGATTTCTACTGAGATCTCAAACTTTGTCATGTAGCAGATTGATGACTGTCTTCTGTCCTAACAAGCTTCAGTTCATACGGTTTTTCATTTTGTTACTTTCATCATTTAATTGACCTCCAGCTTGAAACCTGGCAGGCTCACTGCAAAACATCACCTCCTAGAAACAAGCTAAATATTCGGTTCTTGTATCTAGTAAAAACTGTCAATGGGGTAAACAAAAATGACTTAATGCAGTTTCTTGGAACTAAATTAAAAATATATTCCCAACAAAACCCTATCTGACTTTAACCAGTAATAAAGAATAAAGATTTCTATTAAGGCTGTGTAGCTTTAGCAATAGAACTTTACAAATCTAAGTTAACCGCGGTTAAAAGTAAATATTTATCTGTTTATTTAATTTCTATCAAACTTGCACATTTAACATGATAAGTGGTCTGAGTTTGGCGTTTCATTATTGTGTTTCGGGAGCTGAGCGGTGACTCCCAACTCAAAACTCAACCACATTCAACTTTGACCCGTCTGCCGGTGACCTTTCCAACACACAACCAATGAGAGAACAGGAATAGTTTTATGTGCAGAAGCAAAGTAACGGAGGAGAAGCTCATAACCTGCTGAAGTTTAACAACACAACTTTAAAATGGTGCCACGATCAGGACAGGAAGACGACTGCATGTAGATTAATTCAGGACGTTCTCCGTCTGGATAGTTATCTGGAATATACCATGAATTTGAAGACTCCATCCAGAGCTTGGTAACCTGTCTTCATCCTCGTCCTCATCATCCTCTTCCTCCTCCTGTCCACAGTTCAGTTCATGCCTTCCAGGATTATAAACTGACATATATATAATCTGTGATAGTAGTGTCTAAGTGTGAAAATACAGCAAAAAGAAATAGAAAACATGACAATGTAGAAAATTGTTATTTTCTTTATTATTGTGATTCTTAAAGTATGTAAAGAGAAATTCTAATAAAATATATAGTTTTTTTTTTTTTTTTTANTTTTTTTTTTTTTTTTTAACATGAATTCGTCAAATGTACACACTTTTCAGTCTTTTCTAATCGGTTCTAGCTCGACAACAAACTGAATAACTCACAAAGACTAATGAGTAGTTATTTTGAAAATCGTCCAATAATCTAGTGTAGATGTGTAAAACAAGACTTTTCTGTTTTTGTGGTGGGGATGAGGGTTTGCTTTCTGGGAAGACGGAGGAGGTTTGTTAAAGAAAATAGGGATATTTTTTGTCTGTTGAGCTGCTTTGGAAAGAAAAAAAGACTATGTTCTCCATGTTTCCATCACTGATCACCAACTGCACACAATCCCTGGAATCACAGCAGAGTGAATTCAAGTGGAGAATCCTTTAGCTCCATGTAATGCACATTAACAGGTTTAACAGTAGAGCTGAGAATAACGCTGCTGTGTGTGTGTGCGCGTGTGTGTGAGAGAGTTGAAAAGAGAAAACGGGAGAGCCGGGCAGTCATTATGTTAAGTTATGCAAATCTCAGATGCTATTTGCAGCAATCGTTTTCATTGTAGTCTGTTGTGTCGTTTTGCTGCTGTTTGCTGTCGATAAAGCTTTTGGATTTGGATTCCACCATCAGACACAAAGTTTGGTTTAACCAAGCAGCCAGCAGGAGACGGCAGGTTTTCTCTGCTTCACAGTGAGAGACCAGGGAAATATCAACATCTCATAACATGACGGTGTTACTTTACACACACATAGACACACACACACACACACACAGCTTCAGATGACTCATCTCCATTTCACTGCTGCATTTTTTTTTTTCAATGCGTGTTGTTTTTCCTAAGTAAAAATTTAAGTCAAATCCGTTTCGTCTCCACCATGGAGGATATCTTTTCACCATGTCATTGTTTAACAGGATTATTCAAAAAGTTCTGAAGCAGTTTAAAAAAAAAAACAAAAAACTTTTAAACTACTGAATCAGCATCGTGGCTACATGTTGGTGGTNAAAAAAAAAAACAAAAAACTTTTAAACTACTGAATCAGCATCGTGGCTACATGTTGGTGGTACTCACATATTTCCAGCGTTATTACTGTACAATAATGCCATAAATTTTCCCCTGTTCAAGCCTGTTTGTTAATCCGCCCCGATCCGGATTGATATCTGGAAGGAACACTCGGTGGCACTGTTTCTGTCATTCTGCCTTTCCAGATTCTGTCTGTGAAGGTTCACTTCAGTCATGCAGGTAAGATGTCCAGAAAGTTGAAGTTGAATCAATGGACTGGAAAGAATAGTTTAAACGTTTTGCTGTTCATCCAAGAGACATTTGGACCCACCCATCAATGTGACGGTTTCAGCCCGTTGTGGACAGCGGACATGGTTGAATCCAGGTACTAAAGCTATTCTTTCTACTCCAGTGACTCAACTTCAACCTTCTAGTCATTTCAGAGTTCCTGCTGCAACAGCAGTAAATTCATATCAAGCCACTTTTGCAGAGCAAGTGCAGAAATTGGGATGCATCAGATTTTGGTGCAGATTTCGTGAGTGATGAGGAGCTTCTGAGACATTGTGTGGACAGACCAGGAGGCTCATACGGTTCCACTGTGAGGGACAATAACTTTGTTATCCTCCAGATAAATGAGACTGGAGTACCTGTTGAAAAAAAATAAGCAGTGATGAATAATTCAAAGTCAGCTTTCTCTGTTAGGCATTTCAGAAGCAAATTAATTCCAAATCTCTGAACCCAAATAGCCTTACAGTCCCTTCTTCTGCTCTTTATGCTGTCAGCCCTTCTGTTTTTAATCCGATGTGCCTTAATCAGTGGCTTTAAGGGCAAATCCTCCTCGCTAAATAGCCTCCATTCAGTTTACTCAGGCGTGGTGTCGAGGACGAGCTGTTTGATCACTTGGTGGCCTAATGCCTCTCTTCATAATTACCCCTAAGAACCTTCAAAGTCTCGGTGAGTTGAAGCAGAACATTTATAAGTTTACAGTGCTTAAACTTCACTTTAAAGCTCGAGTAACTGCTTGCGAAACTTTTGAGGAATGTCAGTGAGTGTGTTCTGTAATTATGCAATGGAACAATGGCGATATTAGAAGTGACAGGTGCAGTGATGCAGCTGTAGCACCTTAATATCTATAACCACAGTAAAGTTTACTCTGCTGTGGAAATATTGCATTTATATAACACTTACCAACGCCTCCGCACTGTCTGACTGTCTGAAAAGTTTGCTCTTAAGTTGTGAACACATACGTTTGTGACAAGAGATGAAATGGGAAAGCTGGTTCCTTAGTTACAACATGATTTTCTCATAGCAACAGTTGTGCCTGGAGCTTCCTGTTGGCCATTCTCAAATACACATGAAAACCTGGCAACTCTGCCTACAATGATTGGGGTCTTGAGAAGTTTGGTCACGCACTTAAACAGCTGAGAAATCCTGTTGTTACGTATAGTAAACAAGTTTATTTTTAAAAATTTATTTAAGGTTAAAATGAATGTTAAAAAATATTGGAAACTGGATTATTTTAGGATTAATGGTTAGCTGTAGCATACAGCCTGAGGGTTTGGGTTCAGAGGTAAGAGCAGAAATGATGCTCAGAAAGCGTAGAAGGTTCCAGACAGATGAGTCTGAGTACAGATCCTCTTCTTTCAGCTTCTATAGCTGCAGTCGTGTCGTCTGTTGTTCGGTTGGAAACTAAATAGCCTGTAGATGTGAATGAGTTTGTCTCTGCATGTGCTAGTGCTGTGCTAGACAGGCAGCCTGTCCCTCGTCTCGCCCGGTAAATGCTGGGATAGGATCCAAAACCGTGGACAGGATAAGCAGATATATTGTAGATAGATAGATAACGATAACCAGAAAATTCTTGGCTTAAAGATGCAGTACAGAGCTTTTCATCCCATAAAATCTGATTAAAATATACCAATTGTTGGATGGAGCAGCCAATACAGACAAAACTCAGGTGTAACAGGATGGCAGTGTTTGGTTTAGATATTAATGTAGATATTAATTTTAACTTAACACATCATACAGATGTACAGTTTATGGAAGCCCCTAATCTCTGTTATCTCCTGTGCAACATTAGCGTAACATTCAAACTTGTGTATTGGTTTTTCTGTTATCATGTGGTTGTTGAAACTTGGATGGTCACCAATATTAATTCCTGTAATCATTTGATTTAAAGAAAATGTTATTCTGAATAATACATGGCAGTTTTAAAAGGAGAAAAGTGGAGAAAATTCAAACAGGATTTTTTGATAACTTGTGTTTGTTGCAGAGCATCAGTGTTTCAGCACCATGGACAACGACATCTTCCACCATAATCCATCATTAAAACAAGCTTTTATTTTAAAACTTTGCATATCTGAGTCCATATATGGCTTTGTGGTATATAAAGTTTTCTTGTTGCTATGGATAGTACATCATGCTGAGATTTGGACATCCAGAAAGCTCAAAAACACAAATGCTTCCAAGCTGTAGTGGGTGATGACGTGTTGTCCCATGTTTTTTCTGCATTGTCACTCAGGGCTGTTATTAACACGCCTCCTCTAATACCTTATTAACCTGATAACTGTCATCAGGGAAAATCATTGGCAGCTAAATGGACATTTGTGTCACTGAAGTGCTAAATAATAAACAACCCTTTCAAACTTTAGAAAAATGCTCCAGACAGACTTGATTTGACTGTGGATGCATGGCTCTTGGAGGAATCCTTATCTGCTCCAGTTGAATATTGATGGAAACTGGCTTTGTTTCAAATTCTCCCAGCACAAGTCCAAGGTCATTTCACCGCAGCAACAGGAGCTGATTTTTGTCTAATGGGAGCTGCTCTTGTTTGGTGATGGGACTCCGGGTGGACAAGCGTCCTTGGCTAAACTCCAGTTTCACTGTCGGATGAGCAGAATTCTGATAACGGCGGCGAGTGGTTTACAGTCTGCAGACAGCCGCTGAAACTCATATATGCTCTATGCTGCTTTAACTCCAGTCATATTCTGCAGAGAAGACCTTTAATAATCATTTCACCTTTATTCTTGAGTCATATTTTTGGGCTGCTTGCCTGCCTTTGAACTAAAGTAGAAAGAAATAGAATCTTTGTCTCTGGCTGGACAGAAGGTGGACGGAAACATTTCAGACCTGAAATGGAAACATTTGAGACCTAAACCTGCTGTTTACATGTAACATTACATGTATGAAAATTGAATATATTAAGTTCAAACATGCACAATTGCCAGTATGGTCCTTTAATCTTTGCCCACTTCAACTTTATCAAAGTACATTTTTGTCACTGAATTGCTCCATTAGTTTGTGGCCTTTTCAGTAATATAACAACAACAAATGCATCATTTTAAAAACGAAAGGCAGAAATGCTTGCTGGCACCCCCTAGAGGTTACAGTGTTTAATACACGGTACAATCAAAGTTGGAATGAATAATGAAAAATTGTTGTGGCAGTGTCTCTATTTTTTTTTAGTCTGACTTGAAGTTTGTCTTGAAGATGCTAGAGGAAAGGTTATGGGGTCATTCAAATTAAAAGGGTTTATCATTTAGAATATAAAGATGCTCTGTGCATTGAGATCAACACTTGAGGCACACAGGAAACTCTGATGAAAATTAAGCATGGACATATCTGGATACATGTACTGATACACATGACAAAATGACAGTGTAGGACTGCAGCAGAAAGAGAAGATAAGAGGAGGAGAAGAGGAGAGGGAGCATGTTGATTTCTGTTCTCATTACGAAGGTCATTAGTGAATCCTCTCGTCTGGGTGCTGATTAATAACACCATCAAAAGGCTGCTTAACACCAAGACGTCTGCATTACGGTTCACAGAAATAAGGCCATCTGAGTGAGCTCACTGGTGTGAATATCATTTTCTATTCTTAGATTAAAGTAATTCTATTTTCAAAACATCAGATATTAGGAGGTGTGGGAACAACTGTGTCATTTTAAACTGTAGTATATGTCTGTTAGGTTCATTAGGAACACGCAAGCTTCAAAAAGGAAATTACACATTTCACTTGAAAGACTGATAGCGCTTAACTGCATAGAATATTGAATATGCACTCTGTGTGTGTGTGTGGCTTTGTGTTTTCATCTCCTCGTATCCTATCTGGGCTGGAGTCAGCTTCCGATGATGAGAAATCTAAATTCGTAACAAGTCAAATGTCACTTCAGCTAGGTTATTTATTCATTTCTACCCATTCCTCTCCTCCTTTCTAATTTCATAAACTGCCAGCATGTTTCTCTGTTATTCAGCACAGCACCTGGCTCTGTTTAAATTTTAATTTCTTCTCTCTGCAGTGTTCATTATATGTGTAATTATCCTGTTTCTTTAATGGCTGACTGCCTGTGNTTTCTTCTCTCTGCAGTGTTCATTATATGTGTAATTATCCTGTTTCTTTAATGGCTGACTGCCTGTTCAGAGAGCGGAACGCAGCTGCAGCGAGGTTTTGTAATGACATCAGCAGGAGCACGGGGTTGGTGTAAAGGTGAAGATAATGCTGTACACTGACATATTGTGGTTATTTGGTCATCAACCAAAGGCAGCAAAGCAAATACAGGATAGCGACAACTTCATCAAACCCAGAGAACAAGCAAGAGCTGCTGAGAAAGAACAACTGAATCCCTGCTGTCTACAAAACACGGGAATCTGCTGGTAGACATGAAGAAGTAGATGAAGTTCTCCCAGCATCTCGTCTTAGGTCTAGGTTTTTAAGCGATAAATCGTCAAGTACAACAGCCTGGTATTGAGACTGGGTATAAGCATATAAGCATCTGAAATAGGTTCCTTTGCGTGTGTTCCTTTGTCTGGACTCAGTCTTATAAATAGGGGGGACTTTGACTTGGAAGGAGCTGAGAGTAGAAGACATAAGACACTTTATTGTCATTGTAGGTATACAACGAAATTAAGTTTGGTGACTCTGAGAGCAATGAACAGGATAAAAAGTGTGTTGATGGAGGCTACAGCTCTGAGAAAAAAACTGTTCTCAATCTGCTAGTCTGGGTTTTGATGGTGTGGTATCTTTTTCCCTGATGGCAAGGGACAAACAGAGTGACCTGGGTGGGTTGTGTCTTTGCTGATGTTGCTGGTTTTCCTTTGTAGGTGGCCAGCATGCACACCGTCCAGGTCCGGGAGTACAGTCCCACTGCTCTTTCATGTTGAAAGGACTTGCGGAGGTGGTTTGGGTATATGATCAGGACCTTTCTCTGATGCCTCCCTGTGGAGGTATTATGGTCTCATCCCACTGGAGGACAGACACAGGACACGCCGAAAGGACTACATATCCTGTCTGGCCTGGGAACGCCTCAGGATCCACCTGGAGGTGTTGGAGGATGGGGTGGGTAGCAGTATGGGCTGCTCCTGAAACCTTCAGCAAGATGACTCAGTGCTGGAGAACCAACTATGGATGGATGGATGGATGGATGGATGGATGGATGNCAGCAAGATGACTCAGTGCTGGAGAACCAACTATGGATGGATGGATGGATGGATGGATGGATGGATGCATAGGACCTTTTACCTTGTTTCACTGCTGGTTTTGCTTCAGTGTGAATTACTGGTTTTGTTTTATGTGAATTATTGACCTTAGGCAAATTATCTTCTACTATGGTAATTTTTTCTAAACGGGGAGGAATTTTCCATTTTATGGGTGAATAAACTTGAATCTGAACCTAAACCTGATGGATCGATGGATGGAGTGGCTTATAGTTAGCTAAAGGTTGGACTTGAGTGCAGAAGGAGGTTGAGGAAGTTCAGCAGCAGGTTGAAGGAGGGAGAAAGAATATCAATGCCTGTCAGACAGCAAGCAGATTCATGAAAGCACAGCCTGATGTCCACTGAGGTCTAACCCTAGATGCTTTATTTGTTTTTTGTCCTTGCACTCATTTCATTTGAAATCCGAGTCTGTCCATGTTGAGAGGAACCGCTGCTGCTTTCTAATCAAACACCTACAGCGAGCACAGTCTGCACGAACAACATTACAACCAGCAGCATGCCGCAGGTTTCAGCCCGGCCTGATCTGACAGAAAGATGGAGGAAAGAAGGAAGGAAGGAAGGAAGGAAGGAAGGAAGATGGAAAGATTGAGGTGGAGAAAGTGATGGAAGAAAAGAGGAGTGTGAGCTGCAGCAGGTGGAGAGAAACTCCTCACCTCATATTAGGAGCTGGTTCAGCTCTGTTTTCACTCCTCATCTAAGATTCTTGTCTTTCCCCCATGCTCCGTTTAACACCTCAACGGTTATCAAATCATTAATTAAGCCTGCATCAAAACTACTCCCACAGAGCCCTTAGTCAATTTCCTGTATGTGTGTGTGTATGTGTATGTGAGTAAGCAAGAAAAAGCGAGAGAGTTCTGCAGGCAGCGCTACCTTGCTGCTTTGAACATGCACATGTGAGGAAGGAAACTTTTTATTCTCTGGTGTTAACTCTTCCATGGGGAAATGTTGCAGAATTTTGAGTTTGCATTAAATTAAACATGACAAGCATCCCTTTTCTGCTTTAAAATCTAAAATCTTCGTTGATAGGGCAATTGCCTGTTGGCTGTAGAGGATGAAATTGAGTTTTATTGTGATGATGTTTGATTGTGATGAACTGTGACAGCGATGACAGTTCATAATTATATTTCTTTCAAGATGACTTCTGTCTATTCGTGAGTATTTCAGGAAATAGCCTGATTTGTAAACCCAGATTTGATAAAAATCTGGGATGTTCCTTTTGGAAAAACAAGATCAGATTTGTTTTATGCAGGATAAAATGCCGTCTTGTCCTCTGAAGCTAACCTGCTAGCTAGCATGTTTTCTGTAAACATCCAGTTACCTGTTAGAAAACTCAGCATGTTCTTTACTTCACTTTCTCATCCTCTTGAAAGCTAAAATAATTCACATTTCCTAGTTAGATATTTTATCATTTCATCTAGTGCTGAACAACAAGACCAAAAATTTATAACCATATTTTTGAATTTCAGACAGTAAAGATATATCAGTATATAATTTACCACCTATATTTAACATATGCTAAGTTGACTGGTAATTGCATATCCTCGTACTATTGCAAAGTATTATTGCATTATTGAGCTATATATGTGGTTTGGCCTCAATTACGTCACATTTTCCGTACGCCTGCTAACTGTAAACCAACTTTTCTAGAATGTATTTCGTAGGAAGAGTAAACGTGTTGTTGTAGATGGTTCAGCTCTCAGGCTTTTTTCATGCTGCCTTGCTGCTGGACTCATCAGCAGGAGAATGCACGAGTCCAGGAAGGAGTCGCTGTGGCTTAGATGACTGAGACTTGATAAGTGTGTGTGTGTGTGTGTGTGTGTGNGTGGCTTAGATGACTGAGACTTGATAAGTGTGTGTGTGTGTGTGTGTGTGTGAGTGAGATCTCCCCAAGGAGCTCCATTCAACACAGCTCCAGTGTCTGGTCACAGTTTATTGACCTCCTGCCAGCTGATGAAATCTGCTTGGTCTTTTATTTCCACACAGACACCTGGAAGGCTGAAGTGTGGGACAAAACCACCTTTATTCTTCTCTCTTTCTTCTCTCTCTCTTTTTGTTCTTTCTTTCTGATCACGTTGTACTTTCAGTACATAAAAGTGGCCGAATGTACCGATGTCTCTCTCTTAGTCTCTTTGTTCCTCTCCTCTTAGTCTGTCCTCCTCTCATTTCATTATGCCCCCTCTTCTTTTTTTCCCGACTGTCTTTCTCTCTGCATTACTGCAGCTAACAGCAGCTTCAATGTGCTCAAGGATTTTTACTGTCTGTGGAAAAGCCAAGACAAAAACAACCACAAAGGTTATATTGAACCCTGACAAACTTGTCATCTTTGATACCGCCTGATCAAAAAATCATCTATTGGACTCTCCTGAATATATTTATTACATTTATTAAATGTCCGCCATGCCAGTGGGAACTTAAAGGGGAAAGTGGAAATAATGATGAACTTCTGGCTGATGTGAAAGAACAAGTGAAGCTTTTCTTTGTCTGAGATTGGTCATAAAGATGCAGTGACTGAACAGACAGAAACCTGATTAGACTTGATTGATTTGTTTCTGTCACAGAGACGGAAACAAAGGCAATGAACAGGAGTAAAATATAAGTACTGCCGTAACGATATACTCGAGAGTGGAATATTGATGTGCTTTTGATATATACAGAAGATCAAAACTTTACCCTCATGTTAATCTAATGGGAGTTCTTTTTGCAGCAAGCAAACAAAAATAACAAAATGGTCCATTTATCCCCTAATTTTACACAAAATGGCTCATATTAATGGCGTTAATTTCTCCAATAGAGACCAATCGGGAGCTAAAAGAGGAACTAAAGGCTCTTTAGTGTTTGTTATTTTGCTTTTCCAACATGTCTTAATAACTGTGAAGATTATGCAAATTAGAATAAACTGAAATGCAGCGGCTGGTTTTCAGATGTATTTATATTTTGACCAGAAAAAATCGGCTACTCCAAACTCTCCTTTTCTGCTAGTTAATGGCTGGCAGGAAACTACTCTAGAGCATGAACTTTTTGGTAGGAACTTTAGCCCAGGAGCTAAAGGTTGACAAAAATCCCTCCGGTTGAAATGTACACATAAAGTTTCTCAAAAGATTTCTGGACAGGTGATGAAGAAGGGCAACATGTGATCTGTCTCCTTCCCCAGTTTGACAGAATGTTTCTCCAGGAAATAGCACAGCAACCTGTCCCCTCTTTTGAAGTCAAGAACTACCATCTCTGTCGTAATCTGACACAGGACAGACCTGTCAGTCACATCCACGCCCACAGCCTTGAGCGTCGCGGCGTGGATCTGCTGCTTAGAGAAGCTGCAACTCTGCTGAATATTCCAACATTGCCTCCTCACCTGAAGGTGCTTGTCAGGCTTGACGTTTCCTCAAACTGCTACTTCTGCCTCTCACCGATCTCTGGAGGCGAGTTTAGTTTCTCTGCTTCTACTGAGCTGCCAGACTATTTTCCTCTTTCCTGCCTTCCTCCTCTGAGTTGCCAAAGAACCTGTTTCAAACCACTGGATGGTTTTATCTCCACGGTTTGTTGCCTCTGCTGTTAGAGAAGCATGAAGCCGTTTTGAGCCGACATTAAATTTCCATTGAGCCAAGGAAGTACTTAAAGGACCATACAGGTGGTTTTTGCATGTTTGAGCCCAATAAATACAACCTGCATACAATACTTACTGCCAGTCTTTTCTCAGTGGAGTAGTAATTTTAGAATTGTTTTCCTACCTTCCAGACTGCCATTGGTTTCAGGTCATTCCAGTACGCTATTAATGTTGCGTTCGACAGACCTCAGAACTCAGATTTTTCCAACTTCTTACTTGGAAAAATGCGTTGGAATGGCACTTGAAGTCAGAGCTCTGGCTGGGAAACTAGGACCAAAATTATCTACCCTGACTTACCGAATATGACGTCAGTCAACATGGTGGCGCCCGTGTAAGCGAGCTTTGTGAATATGTGAATGTGAATTCCCAGTTGGAAGTTGGACTTCCAACTGGGAAAAATTCGACTTCCAAGGTCTGTCGAACACAGCATAAAATCAGCTTGTAGAGATTTGCAACATGGTAGAGATACGTAATCCATCACAGTGAACCACACAGACCCCCCCCATTTTTTTTTTTTTTTTGTCAAAGTTGCTTCATTTTAGCCTTTTATTAATGCAGCTAAAAGTGCGATCTGAGAATTCTCCAGGAATAGTCCCAAGAGAAAAGACTTTTTAACCAGAGAAATTTAAAATGACTGTGCCTTCTACATTTCAGTATGTGTGTTGGCAGGTAAAATATTGAATTTTAAGGTGGGTAAGGTATGACACCTGAACATTTTATTTTAAAAGATTAGGGGATTTGGCAAAATAACACGAAAGCTAAAAAGCAGGTTTTATGTTTTGGAAAATGGTTGGCAGTAATTTAGTATGTATGCAAGTAGTGTTTAATGGGTTCAGACATCCCAAAACCACTGGTATGGTCCTGTAATATCAATTTAAAAACTTGCAACATTAGCCTCTTATGAGTAAAAATGATAGTTCAGTCAGTTCAGTGTAGATTTATCTTAAGTCTCAGGCCGCTTTACTTTAACTTTCACAGAAACTCGGTAATATAATACAAAAAATTGAATTAAAAGCAGATAATTGTGTTTGAAACTTGGTCTAAAAGTTTATTTTGTCTCGTAAACACCTGAAAGGAAAGTAGTGGATTTAATTAACTACGATGTCTTTTGGATTTAACACATTTCATGAAGGTCCAGGCTGAAGAGGATAATTGAACGACTTGATTTCCTCAAAGATTTAGCAAAGGTCAGAAACAGGATGTGATGACAAACTGTTTCTGACCCTGTGACCTTTGAGAAACTCGCGTTTCACCGAAAGGATTAAAAAAAAACCCAAGAGACAGAGACTAATCATTAATGCTTCACTAATGGCCTTGCACTTCATGGTATTCAATAGCAGTTCTGGGCTTTGTGCCTTACAATCCTCCAACACATTGGCAGATATTTCGGGTTCGCAGGTTGGCTCCAACAGGAATTCACCTCTCAAAGGAAGCAAATTAGCAGCATAAAGATGTGAGGCAGCAAACAGTCACAGATAATTGTGTGTTAGCGAAGATTTAGCGAGGACATTGATGAGAGTTGAGGCGTTGAAAATTCTTTCAGGTGCGAGGCTCCTGTTTGCTGTGATCTCCATATTTTTATCTCCTCATTCATATTCCATGAGACTCTCAGATGTGTCAAATGGGTGATAATTACACAGTGTTAAGAGTCCCACTCACACAGGCAATGTGATGAACTGAACCTGGTCCAGCACTGCTGACGGGAAGCCTCGTTGAAAACCAGCGGCTCAGAATCCTGGTTTATGTTGTGACTGATGTTGTGACTGCGGTGGCAGGCTGCCATTGGCTGGTTTCAGAAGGAGCTGTGAGCCAATCAGCTCTGTGATTCCTGTGAAGAAGTTCAGCTTTTTATTTCAGTTTTCACTGTGCAGCTCATCAGGTGTATTACGAAGGAAAATTTACCACTTTTGTTGCTGGTCTGAAACTTGGTGATTCTAACATTATGTCTCCCTTTCTAGTAAAAGTCTCATGTCTGCAATGTCAGTGCTGCTGTTAAATATGAAGAAAACCAAGTTAAACAATCGGTCCTGAGATTTTTTTTTTTTTAAAACATATACACATTTCTGAGTATTAAGCAGTGAAAACTAGAGAAATTCAGCTGTTTACTATCTGGAATTAATTGAGCCCAGCAAAACGCTTGTTACGTGGAGCCCTGTTCATAAAAATTTATATTAAAAACTCCTGAGTTTTTAATTATTGTACACATTGAATCACAATTAGTATTTTGAACTTGAATAGCATCATAACTTTAATTTGAATAATTATTCATTATTCTGATTGAGGAAAACCAATAGATGATATCATGTCAGAGTTTTTTCTTTGGTTGGGTCAGGGCATTAATTAATTCCACTATGACAAAAAATGAATATTAAGCAGCTAATTAGTCTCAGCAGAACATAAACGAGTGGAACTATGAATAAATGACCCAATGAATCTCTGCTGCTATTTATTTAACATGTATTTGTCAGTATTTAGAACAAATACAACATGGAAAATAGAGGAAAAATATAAAAGGAAGGAAGACGAGTGGCACATTTTATAGATTTGTGGATGACAGTAGAAATTATCAACTGAACTTCAAACTGAGAAAACAGGAATTCTCATACTCTCCTCTTCATCATTATTTTACCATTCTGGCCCAAAAGCCAACAGTCCATTAACCTTTGAACCTGCAGCCATTGAAGCACAAACAGCTCCTCTACGAGTCAGTAAA
>VXCM01006983.1:0-24452 GCA_014773175.1 Lucifuga dentata
GGCAGATGATTCGCTGTGGTGACCCCTGAAGGGAAAGCCGAAAGGAAAAGAAGAAAGAAGAAGAATTCGAATTTGGAATTCGAATTCGAATTCTGGAATGAACCGAAAGCTATGGCAGTCTGGAAGGTAGGAAAAACAATTCTAACATATGGTATTGCAGTAACGAAACATGCATGCGGGTTGTATTTATTAGTCTTAAACATGCAAAAATCACCGGTATGCACCTGATAAAAGCAAGGACTTGAGACTTGACTTGGAATTGTCTTCTGCATAACTTGACCAACTTGAAACTTGACTGCTTAAAACATGACTTGAGGCTTGAACTTATAAAGAGTCCTGGACATGGTTTGTTTCAGTGGGGATTTACTCTTTAAAAACTGACTTTAGCTCAGCTTAAAATATGGAAATTAGTACATTTACTTGCCACCAGGGGTTGCCAAAATGCTAAATCACATGAAGCAGCTTTTCTGGTGTTTCTTTGCTATGAGTTTGATTAGATTACAGCTGATGAAGAGGAGATGAGGCAGAGATTACCGCAGCAGAGATGCATGAGGATGCTGTGGTTCACTGGGTGGATCAGTGCCAGAAATGGGACAACTGTCATGCAAATTTTCACTCTCTTCATCAGCAGAGGAAGAGGAGCAGAGAGAGAACCTCTTCTTCATCGCAGCCATGTGTTGACTGAAAACTGGGACCACGTGAGCATATTAGGAAACTTCAGAGACGGTTCAATGCACTTCCTGCGAGAGAAAAGCAGGAACAAGCTGATCATCATCATCATCATAAGCAGCAGCAGCAGTGCCTATCCAAAAAGATTCAGATGAAATATTTATTTCAATATGAAACTTCTGAAGTCACATGACCACAAGTAAAAAATAAAATCAGTTAGAATTTGTGTTCGTAAATGATGGTGATGGTTTATTTTAGAAGCCATGCATCTTCAACCTTGAAATGACCCAAGATTTAAAAAAAAAAAAAAAAAAAAAAAAATTAAATAGTAACCAAATCAATGGTGATCTGTGTGTGTAAAGGACTATGACAATTTACATGCAAAGCTACAGTCTTATAAATAGCTCAAATATTTCACGTTCTCTTACACGCAAAAGAAATCTAACCAATCTATCGTAATAAATTTCCAGTTAACGTTGTTTTAGTATTCTAAGAAGGTACATATAATATAAGGCATGCCTCTGAATTTCTAAAACCAAACGTCTTATTTGGTAAATTCGGCATGCATATCATCCAATAACATACTCGTAATTTAATAATAATAATAATGTTAAAAATCACCTTTAATATGATACAGCGATTTCCTGCCAGCAAAATACAACATAGCTGGCAAGTTTAGCAACGTGAATCATTATATAAGCTATGATTTCTTTAAATAAAATACTGCCAAGTATAAAACATGTATGCCGATTACAAAACTGCTCATATTAATTCAAATTAGGTAAAGAATATTTTTTGAGTTTGTGTTGAATCTGCTGCTCAGTAACGTGTCTCTAAATGAGCAGAAATATGAATGAAGGTCTCTGCAGCAGAAAGAAACCGCGCACCTTACCTTGTCATCCTCTGCAAAAACACCGTTTCCTGTCCGATAAGTCACGTCAAATTGTTCGGTATCTTCCATCCCGTAACATCCATAGACCCTTAACTCTTTGATAACATTCGTACACGCACTTGTGTTATTTTAACATCCATTTATGAGGTCTCAGTCACGTGGTCTGCTGCATTAATAAATAAAAGCTTCTTGTCAAAACATCAAAATAAAAACCTCTGATGAAAATTTCCTGCAGTTTTTGCTTTTTGTGTAAAATCACAAGCAGCGTATTCATTTTATCATCCCAAAATCTTAATCATACTTTGTTACATTTTTTTAATCTAAATTGGTGAAATGCATGTCAAAGAATCAACCATTAATCCAATTATCAAATGTTTACATATTGTAGGTTTTATAGCCAAACTACTACACTGTAAGATCATTATATCATTAACATTCCCATTATATATAATTATTTTTAATTAACACTTATTGTAGGCCTGCTTTTGAGTTTTTCTAATTTTCCATGTTGATTTTATTTTGTCTGTTTGTGTTCATATTTGTACTTTGTGCATGTAAATTAAATCAAACTAATCTTGAACCAATGAGAATACAACAAAATAAGAACAACTATTTCTTTAAAAAAAAGTTTATTTTCAAAGTAGGCACAGAACAAAATAATTATCTAATAGTTTTAGGTTTTTACTGAAAGCAACAAAACTAAATTTGAATCAGTTTGAAAAAAATTCCCTCTCAAACTGGCCTTGCATGTTTTAGCACACAAACATTTTCTGTCGTGATCAGTTCTGGTTTTAGAAACAAATTTCACACTTTGGTCACAAACATCACATATCCATATAACTGGAACTTTCTAATGATCATTTATATTCCCATATCCAACTCGTTGGATGCTCTTTAATATTGCTGTACTTTATAGTCATTGTAAAAATTATCATGAAATAATGCAGATATTCATTATTCAAAAGCCCCACAGGAAAAAGAAATGTCACCCTTCAATAACAGATATAAATCAAAAGCTGACATTCAGCAACTATGTGATCCAGTAAAACCCATTTAAATTTTTTTGCCATGTGACATCTGTGATCCAAAATCAGCACCCTGATCCTAACAGAGCTCCGTGAAGACGGTGCAGGCCTGGAAGCGAGCAGCCGTCAGTTGATGGTGAGCACATCGCTCTGGATCTCATGGCTCAGTTGTGTCTGCAGGTCACTCAGCTTCTTCTTGAGGACAGCCAGGGCCGACATGACGATGGTCTCCGGCCGCAGAGAACCACAAGATTCCACATTGTAGAAGAACCTGCAGAGGAGCGGTTACACAAGCCAGGCTGTAAGTTCTGACACTTGCATTGACAACCTTACGAAGTTATATTCAAACATTTAAATTCCTTTAAATCTAATATCACATCATTCTACATTTGCATCATATTCAACTCTGTAATGGTGCTCCCCATATTTTAAGTTTAAAGGGCCATACCAGTGATTTTGCATGTTTAAGCCCAATAATACTACTCACACACACGTTAGGTTGCTGAACCATTTTCCAAAACATGAAATGAATGCATTTTAGTTTTCCTGTTATTTTGCTAAATCCTCTAATCTTTCAAAATCAAATGCTCACTGATACACCCACCTTAAAATTCAATGTTTAGCCTGCTAACACGTACATCTGAATGTAGAAAGGACGGTTGTTTTTAACTTCTTGGTAAAATCCGCCTTCTCCTGGGACTATATTCCCTGACAGAGACATCATTGTCGTCCATGCTGGACAGGTCACATAAAGTTACTTTGACCAAAAATTTAACAGACGTCTTGCTGCTGTGATGTATTACATATCTCAAGCACATTTCAAGTCTCTACAAGTTGATTTTAATAGCGTACTGGAATGAACTGAAACCAATNATCTCAAGCACATTTCAAGTCTCTACAAGTTGATTTTAATAGCGTACTGGAATGAACTGAAACCAATGGCGGTCTGGAAGGTAGGAAAAGCATATGTTTTGGAAAATGGTTGTCAGTAACGCAAGGTGTATGAGGGCTCAAACATGCAAAACCACCGGCATGGTCCTTTAAATAGAACTGGTTATCAATCTAAAATCATTGACAGCATGATCAATACCGCGCTAGCTGTTTTCTCACCTTTCTGGCTTTCCATTGGGGTCGTAGGGAGCCTGGAGCTCATCTTCCTCAATCTCTGAGTATTCACTCTTTGGCCTGGAAATCAGAGCAAAGTATCAGTGTAGACACAACACACATAAAGCCATGCGGCTGAGCAGAGTGTGGGATTCATGATGACCATTCATGCTTTAATGCTAAATTTCCATATATCTGTAGCAGTTGAGGATAGAATTCCTCAGATTATGCGCTGGAGATTCATGCGAACACTAACATAATCCAGTCACACTTCGTACAATCCAGCAGATGACGCCTCAAATGTCCAGCTAATGCCAAACACATAATTGATGAACATTTCAATAATAATAGCTGTTAGCCTTGCAATCAACACTTTACATTAAATATTCAGCAGTCATCCTCTGTCACTGACTAATATTAAAATCAGAACGTACCACTCCTCTGGTCGTGGGTAGACTGTGTGCCTCAGCGCGTTGTCTGGGTCGTACTCAAAGGACACCCCTGCTGTCGGGTTCCACTTGGCGTGCTCCTTGCCAAAGCCCTTCTTGGCATAAGCCCTGAGCCGCAGTTCCTGACCTTTACGAAGCTTCACCACCAAAATGTCTGTCAGTCAAAGATGGAGAGAAGACATAAAGATGATGGGAAAATGGACATGAAAATAAACAAAAAATCTTCAATTTAACCACAGGGGAACAGACGCGGCAGCTTACCGTCCTGTTCAACGTAATCATTAGGATCGTTGTCTCGACTCCTGGAGGTCACCTGGAAAATCCAATGAAAAAACACTCTTAGGTTTTTGTTTAAATCCCCAGTAAAAGAAAAATATTACAAAAAAGATTAAATGTGTAAAAGTTGTTAAGCTACTGGTGTCTGGAAACATGTTATATTAAAGAATGACAAATAAACCATGTTTCCCAGAAGTTTCTCAGGATATGGTCAAACAAAAAGACACTAAACATACACTGAAGTAAGATATTAGAAATTATTTTAACAACAAATTAGTTTAACAAGTGTAATGAAGTAGTAGGAAAATGTACATGGTGTTATTTAGTAAAAATTTAAGATCTGATTTACAGTAGCTGTAAAACCCATAGAACAACCAATGCTGCACTCCCCTTTAATATTTAAGGCCTTGAAATGATGGAGAAACACTCACGGGGATCACTCTGGGGTTGTTGGACAAGAGGTCGCGGGATGTGACGTGTCGCGTCTGGTCCTCAGTGCATCGGACATCCAGGGTCAGCTCCACAGAACATTCTGGACAGAAATCATCACAGGTACAGTCCTGCAGCAGGATCAGAAGTGGTTAAAATACATACAACTTACATAAAATCAAGTCTATACAAATAACCTGCAAATATTTTTTATAAAGACTCTGGCACAACATAACTCAAGTAGCACTGGCCCATTACTGATTTTTAAGTGAGGCGACACAGATTACTTACCCTGGAATACTGCATTTTGTCCACGATGTCATCGCTGGTGAGAGGTATGAGACCTAAAGACATGCAAAACATCAGCATTACTTTAGATGCCTTTGGTTACATTCTAACAGAGCAAATCACAGACACAAAAATGGCATTAAAAACTCATTGAAAACACTCTGATACGCACCAACTCTGTGTGCAATGAATTCATCATGAAGCACAGACGAATTGGCATCAATCTGGATCCAGTCAATAGCTAGAAATGGAAAGTTAAGGCATTAGGAGTTTATGAGCCACAAATGTGTTATGTGGTGCCTTTTTGTGCTTCCTAACGTAAAGACCATAGCTGTGGTCCAGTTCAGGGGCAGAACCCTCAAGCCAGGACACACCCATTATGTCCTCAAAACACAGCTGAAAAATGCAGCCTGCTGTGGAACCTTTGGATTGGAACAGATCTTATCAGTCCATTAAGGCATATTCAAACTTACAAATACAGAATAATACAGAATATGCAGGATCCTGCCCCTGAATTGAATTCCATCTCATATTTCCCTTAAACCTCATGCTTTCAGCCACAAAGACATCAAGATCATGATCAACTTTATTGTCTCTCATGGGAAATTTGTCTTGGACTCATCTAATTGTCATCAAGAAATACAGAAGCTGAAATTTAACATGACATCCTTATCTTTGTCCAGCACAGACAAACTGCACTGTAATTATTCATATCCTACCTATAGTGGGAACCTCTGACATGAAGACCCGGCGGAGGGAATTTGCCACCCTGGAGAGGAACAAGAGAAATATCTGCTTAGAACAGGTTACATAACTAAACTCACTAGAAGTGTTGATTGATAAATTCTGAACCTAAGAAAGACAGATCACTGAAACATTTTCTATAATTGAACCCTCTTGTAGCTGCGGGAAATATTACCTGCATGTGACAAACTGTACTGTTGTAGCCTATTATTTATCAATCCCTTTAATGCTGTTTTCATTTTCTATTTAAGATCACACATTAGAAGCTCATTAGATTCTATTTCAGAGTTTTCCTGTGACACTGGAGACTGAGTTTAAAATGCAATACAAACTTCTGTTGATAATCAGGACAATTTGACGATGTGTAGACATTAAAGGAAAATTTGGAGCACAAGTATCCACAAGAAAACATGTTAGTACACAGTATTAACATAAATTTAAAGTACAATGTAAAAGTAGCATAATAGCTTTGTAAGAATTCATCGCATCAGTGTGTTTTGGTGCTGAGGAGAATAATGGCTGCTCTCGCTTACACACTTTCAAGAGATTGAATGAATACTTACGCCAAATCTGTGTTTTCAATGACAAACTTCACATTTTCGTCTGTCAGTTCCGTGATTTTCACTGTCGGTTGGTTAGCATACGGCATTATTAAAGCAAAATAATTCAAAAAACATGAACGTTGGAAAAACGTCCACACTCTCCTACCGCTGCTCTAGCTTGAAGGCCTCACGGAAGTACCTGCCGACCGCTGATTGGTCAGAAAATGTAAATACGGGTTTTCATTGGTCACTTTGGAGGAAGAAGGCGGGCTTTCTTTTAATATCCGGGTTATTGAGAGGTATTTCAAAGTGTAGGCACACATATAATTTTTTTTTCTTATATTATGTATTTTTATGTTATTATAGTGTAGTAGTACTATTATTATATCTAATATAAATATAACCCATGTTTTACAGTTATAATGAATAAATAATTGTAAAACTTTGTTTTACAGTCTGCAACGGTTTATTTGTGAAGTCTTGTATAAAAAATAAAAAATTGTAACATTACAGAAGAAAATGGCCTAGAGGTCTATAGGGTATAATCCACAATGCAAAAGGTCCAGGAGACAACTGCTCATTGTGGACTGATAAAAGTACATTTTACATATACACTTTTTTATTCTTGTTATGTATTCAAAATGAAAGGTGCTGATATTTAAAAATATTTAGACTTTTGTATCTGTACATCCATTAAAGTTTTATTATATAAAGCTGTTTTCTGTAATCCATTGTCATGGTGTTGGATGCACCTAATTATGTAGCGACACAAATGGAAACATATATATGCTTCAGTATCTTAAATTATCAGTCTTTGGTCCACTGTCCATAGAAAGTTAGGGATAAGGATAAAGGCAAAATGTGGGTTATTTAAAACCCATAAAACATCAAAATTTCTGTCAGATGAATATGATTTCATTGTAGTAAAACATTAAAAAAAAAAAAAACAGCAGGTAAATATGCAATAATGTGTATTTTATTGAAATTACAGATCTTCGCGTCCTTTTATACAAAGGGATAAATTATCTGAGCAGGGGACTGAAATCTAGGAGAGTTCAACAAGACAAACCCACTGGTCCTGCACGTGAACAGAAACACAGTCTTACTGCGTGTAAGAAATTAAAGCATTTTCTTGATGTTCAGACTCATACAGTTATCAGAAATAAGAGACTGAAGGAAAAGAAAATTGATCTTTAGCTCATGACACAAGCCAGGTGTGGATCAGGTCGACAAAGGTGCTGTCACATCATCTCCTCTGGTTCATTCCCGTGAGATTCTTCAGCTGTAACACAAAACAAAAAAACTCAAATGCCTGGCATATTTTTCCAAAACTGCCTTAACTTTATGAAATTTAGAGCCCTTGAGAGCCAGTTTGCAAAAAGAAATTTGAGGTCTGTTTTTTTTTTTTTTTACAACCTGGGCAATTTCGCAGTCTCTCAATGTTTCCCCCAGAATATTTATAAAAGCATTTACACCAAAAACTGTCCACTGAAAACAATTCCAACAAAATGTATTTTATTGGAAAGGGGAGTTTATTAAGGCAGCTCCCACCATAACGCTTCAAGTCTTTATCATCAGTACGTCAACTGAAAAGAAAGGTTTGACCCCATATCATCGTAGTTTAGTTGCTGATATTGTCATAGGCACAGGTATCAAACTGATAGTAAATTTACACTGCTGTTCTAACTTAGGATGTCATCATTCATTTTGGCAAAAGGAGAGTGTGCATAAACTGATAAACTGGAGAGAAAGACTTACTGTTACAGCAGCTCCCATGAGCCCTTGCACCACTGCTTCACCAGTTGACTGCACCTACACAACAAAGTGGAACACCCAACTTAAGGCATATGGTTCAGTTTTGAGGCCATAATCCAAATTAAACACCAAGTGATTCTATGTGTCAGTTTCCCAAAGTTGTGTTCTATGCACCCAAGCATCTAAAATGACTTCCTAATGACATATTTTGGCTGTTTACTGCTTTGTTACTTTATGTGGGGCACCTGTTTGGCGGTGGTGGCCATTTTGACTACATCCTGAATGCGGTTGTCAAGGAAGTTCCAGGTGTCCTGGAAGTCTGGAGAGGAGTCCTGCAGCATCACCAGCTCTGTGGTGTTAAAGATGCCAGTTAGCGCTGCCCGTTTGGTGTACCAGTTCATCTGCAAAACAAGCAGGAGGTGTTAGGAGACAACCAGGAGTTCCCAAATAAACTGTACTGCGTAGGACGCCATTTTGGCTCTAGAAAAGCCAGAATTCTTTTAAGATTTAGATAGGTGATGGAAACCCTTTAAAAATAAAGTAATCTGACATCCTTCGGTTGGACGTTCAAATCTGTTGGACGTGTATGTGAGCAGAAATGAGCACTGTTACACCTGTAACCACAATCATAACTGATCTCATGGTATACACATGCTCTCTACACACTCTACAGCAAAACCACACACACTTCTACACTCACACAAAAACTGAAGCAAAGTGAGGACTTCAGCCACTAGAAGCCAAGATTTTCAGCTGCTAATAAGTTACTCTAAGAGCCTGAAACATGCTTTTATTCTCAAACCAACTTTTGGGTCTTTTAATACACATGTATATGTGAGTTAAAGGATTATACCGTCAATCGTACATGTTTGAGCCCAAAATATACACAATATACAATCATAACACGTTATGTTACTAACAACCATTTCCCAAAATATACTACTTTAGCGGTAAATGTTAGAATTGTTTTTCCTACCTTTCAGATTGTCATTGGCTTCCGTTCATTCTAGTATGCTATTAAAATCAGCTTGTAGAGACTTGAAACACACTTGAAATACGTAATCTATCACAGCAAACATGAAGTGATTAGTTTTTTTACCGAAGTAACTTTATTTAACCCATCCAACATGCACAGAAGACAATGTCTGCCTCCACCAGGAAATATAGACCCAGGAGAAGATGGCTTTTACGAGAAATTAAAACAACTGTCACTTCTACAATCGTTCATATGTGTTAGAAGGCAAAATTTTGAATTTTAAGGTGGGTGTACCTTAACGTTTAATTTTGAAAGATTAGGGGATTTGAAAAAATAACAGGAAAATTAAAATACAGTTTTGGGTTTTGGAAATTCAGTAACATAACATGTATGCAGGTTGTATATAATGGGCTCAAACACGCACGATCGCCGGTATGGTCCTTTAAAACTCTAATTTTACATGGTAAACTTAAGGAGACTTTAAGGGATATCTTGCAGCCAGTCAGAAATTAGTATTTTCAGTGGCCATGGTGTAAAGATGGACACACACGGTGCTGTCTTTATTAGG
Source organism: Lucifuga dentata (assembly GCA_014773175.1). Taxonomy (NCBI): domain Eukaryota; kingdom Metazoa; phylum Chordata; class Actinopteri; order Ophidiiformes; family Bythitidae; genus Lucifuga; species Lucifuga dentata. The sequence goes on from VXCM01006983.1 coordinate 9,718, forward strand.
GGGAGTAACCTGGGAGGTGGCAGGCCAGATATTGTGAGGGTGGTGATGAAAGGGGGACAGGAAGGTGTGAGCAGAAGAAGAAGGGGATCTGGGGTGATAGGATCCACTCACGTCTGTGGATCGGTCTCCGGCATAGTACCAGATGTCATCCACGAGGGCGGACAGGTACTTCAGGCTGTCAGGGATGTTGTGAGGAAGCAGCAGGATGCTCATCGCCTGAAGGAAACAAAACAAACTCACATCATCGTCATCTCTGCTTCATTACTGAGCTCGAATGTTCAGCAACAGGAAAAACAACGAAATGCAAGAAGAATTATGAATACCGTACTGTTTTTGCATCAGTCTGCAATGCATAAACCTTCTACTTCAAACTTTAGAAAGCTACAGCCATTTTCAAATTTAACACAGACAAAACAGAAGAATTTATACATTTTTTTAAATTTCTGTAGCTAGCTCTCCACTGTCAATATATTTAATTTTTTTTTTTGGCAGATTTCCTGTTTAATTTTTTGCATTATCATTTCTCCAGAGTGAACACATCTACGAATCGCACACTCCAGTCAGAATACGTATGTAGACTGCAATTGGGCTCAGCCATAGACCCTTGCTGATGCTCATGCCTGCTGTGAATCATCATCATCATCATCATCATCATCATCATCATCATCATCATCATCATCATCTCATTATCATCATGTGCTAAAAAATTATACCTGGGGCCAAGTGTCAATGTAGGGGATGTGCATCCTCAGTCTGGTTTCTACAGCATCTCTGAGAAAGTCAGCAGTCTTCTTTGGCCTGCAACACATTTGTTAGTTAACACACAATTTTCTACATGTGCAGGTGTGTGTGTGTGTGGTGTGTGTGTGTGTGTGTGTGTGTGTGTGTGTGTGTGTGTGTGTGTGTGTGTACATACTCGGCCTGGCCCAGCTGCACTTGATTGTGTTGTTCAGCCAGTATCTCTGTCAGCTGTGAGTTGCACTGGGCGATGAAATGTAGGACTAAATCTCCAGCCCCATTATTAAACATGCCGGTGGAGGCAGAGGACAGACCCAGTGTCTGAGAGAGAGAGAGAGAGAGAAACAGCAGATCAATAACAGACTAACATTAATTTCCTTCACATCTTTCTTGAATTTACATGTGACATGTGACACAACACCTTCTAGTGCTATAACTGTTCAAAAGCTCCTTCCTTTTTCCAGTACTTTCCATTAGTCAAAATAGCATGTAAAAAAACACTATAATTACAAATAGTATATAAAAACTCATACGATAGCAATACATACATACACACATAAATACACACAAACATAAATACCGTGCACATTTATATCCATAGGTTAATGTTTAAGTCAAAAATGTGCAAATACTAAGAATCCAGAAACGAGAACCAGTGCTAGTTAAAAGCTTTTGAAAACATAAAAGTTTTAAGATGAAATTTAAAACAGGCTTCAGATGTGACACCTCTTATGAGTTCAATTAGATCAATTAGATTAAAAGCATGGCAGCATAAAAGGCTGCTTTGTATTTATTCTTGCGGTAGTCAATAAACCTGTTCAGGATGAGAGAAGAGTCCTTGTGGGTTCGTACTGTGTTAGCATATTAGCCTTAGCCAGTGATTGATTTAAAAACAAGCAGCAATACATTAAAATCAATTCTGTGTTTTAAAGGATCATACTACCCATTTTGCATGTTTGAGCCTAATATATTCAATTTTCATACACGTAACGTTACTGACAATCATTTTCCAAAGCATACTACTGGAACGGTGAATTAAAAATGTTTTTCCTACCTTCCAGACCACCACTGGTTTCAGTTCATTCTGTACACTATTAAAATCAACTTGTTGATACTTGAAACGTTCTTGTGATAGGTAATCCATCATCGCCAACAAGANATTAAAATCAACTTGTTGATACTTGAAACGTTCTTGTGATAGGTAATCCATCATCGCCAACAAGACATGTATTCAAGTTTTTATCAAAGTTTCGTAATTTTAGCATTTAAGCACAATAAAAAGCATGAAGTTAATGTATGTCTCCACCGGGAAATATAGTACCAACAGAAGACCTACATTTATCGAAAATTATTAACAACCATGACTTCATAAGGCTGTGTAACTATTAGCAGGAGAAACATGGATTTTTAAGGTGGGTGTATCACTTGAATATTTGATTTTGAAAGATTAAGAGATTTTGCAAAATATCAGGAAAGCTGAAATACGGTTTTATCCTTTGGGAAATGATTGTCAGTAACGTAACATGTATGAAAATTGAATACATTAGGCTCAAACTTGCAAAATGGTTGGTATGGTCCTTTAACAGGTAACCAGTGAAAAGACTGTAAAATTTTTGCATTGTGTTGCACTAAAACGACTCTTGTGTGTCTAAAAAAAAAAAAAAATTCAGTGCAGTTAACTGATGCCATCCAAGTCTGATCTCAACCCTCAGATTTCACGCTCGTTCAGGAATCCAGCTGACCTCAGCCCCGGCCGCGATGGCCTCCATCGACCAGCCGTGAAGTGGGACAAACTCCAAAGCAGCGGTCAGGATTCGAGCCTGCAGTTGTTCCTCGGTCTCGTACTCCTCGCCGTGTTCTCCGCCCTGGTCTTGGTAACTTTACGCAGCCAGCCAATGAGTAAAAAATATTTCAGCATCAATGAAGCATAGGGAGAGAGAGAGAACAGGAAATCAAGTGAGGTCAAGAACATCACGAAGCAAGAGGTTAAATGTTTCTGTTCAATACCCAGAAATCCTGTAAGGTGATGTCACTAAGGTGATGTCACTGAACCATAAACATAAAACTGATTTTTTATAGATACTTTATAAATACCATTTTGCATACAATAGAGAAAGCATTGTGCTAAGTCATACATAACCCTGTGTGCTAAACAAATAGGATATGATTCTGACCTCGTGTTTGCCGTTGAAGCCTCCTCTGCCGCTGGATCAGACGCTGAGGCTTCCTGAGAAACTGAAGCTGTTTCCTGTTCAGCAGAGTGAGCCTGGTAGTGCTCACGGTAGGATGTGGATGTGGATGAGGAAGAGGGTTTGTCAGATTTGGATTCATCCTGAAGCCTGAGTGCTGCACAGCGGAAGCCTCGTCTCAGGCCGATGCATTGGGGATTCACTGCTGTGGGTGCAGCCACCACTGCTGGGAGGAACAAATTCATTAGTACCAAGTCTGACACCAAACTCCACTGAAAAAAACCTGGCAATTAAGAACTCGCTTGTTTATCATAAAGGACCATGCCAGCTATTTTGCATGTTTGAGCCTAACATATTCAATTTTCATACATGTAATGTTACTGACAATCATTTCCCAAAGCATACTACTGAAACGGTGAATTTAAATATTTTTTTCCTACCTTCCAGACCACCATTGGTTTCAGCTCATTCTGGTACACCATTAAAATCAACCTGTTGATACTTGAAACGTTCTTGGGATAAGTAATCCATCATCGTGAACAAGACATGTATTCAGGTTTTTTTTGAAGTTACATAATTTTAGCATTTAATCGCAATAAAAAGCGTGGAGTGACTGTATGTCTCCACTGGGGAATATAGTCCCAAAAGAAGACCTGCATTTATCGAAAAAGNGTGGAGTGACTGTATGTCTCCACTGGGGAATATAGTCCCAAAAGAAGACCTGCATTTATCGAAAAAGTTGGACAGTGACTTCATAAGGCTGCATAACTACTACTACCAGGTAAAACATGGATTGTTAAGGTGGGTGTATCACTTGAATATTTGATTTTGAAAGATTAGAGGATGTAGAAAAATAACACAAAAAGTAAAATATAGTTTTATGTTTTGGAAATTGGTTGTCGTAATCTAACATGTATGCGGATTGTATATTGGGCTCAAACATACATGATCACTGGTAAGGTCCTTTAATACCTTTTCTGAATTGCTCTGGGTTTTTTGGGTTTTTTTTTTTTTGCAATTTTGACATTAACCAAGTGAATTCACTCAGCAAACTTCCACAGTGTATTTTAGAGGAATAATGTGTAATTTGACAGAACTGGGAGAACTAATCTTAAAAGGTTTAATCTTAGAGATTTAATCTTAGTCAGTAATCTGCAAGTATATCACATCCAACATACTTCAGAAACAAAATATATACGTTGTTAAATTTGGATTCAGTTACCAGTAGAAATATTGTGATTTTAAGCCTAAAATCTGAACCATAACTTATTAAGAAGCTGGAATTTAGGAGAAAAACACTTTGCAAATGAAGGCTTGTATAGAGAAGGCGCCCCCAGTTGCAGGAACTCGCTGGTTTGTTTACTATTCAGTTCATATTTACAGATTGAGGTCCACTGGGTTTACCAAACTAAAAACTATCTTTATATACATTCTATTAATATCCAGAAACAGAATAATGTTGTCCGATTCTGTCCTTCATGATCACCTTCTGACAGGTTCAGCAGTGACTTTGGCACAGGTGGCTAACGTCAACATTAGCTCCTTTCCACTCAATGTCACCAAAAACCAACAAAACGAACGTTGCCGGAATATTTCCCACGTTATTACCGTGGGACAACAACAACACAACGGCCTGTCTTACCGCTGCGGAGCCCCTGGAGTGTCCTTCCAGCTCGCAGACCTCTCAGCAGCGCCGCCATGTCCAACTGCTCCGAGTTTTTATTTAAACACACAGGCGTCATTTCAATGCGACGCGACGGTGAAAACCGGAAACTCGCCGCGCATGCGTACAACAAATCGGGTAGCGACTCCAGTTTGGAAAACCATAGATGAGGATATGTAAACAAAAAATTTACTTAAATTTGTCAGGTTTTTTTTAATTCAAATTTTTATTTATTTTCCAGAACAGTGCAGCATATCATAGAGCAGATGCAATACAAAACAAAAGGCTCCATTCCCTAACACAAAAACAATTAAAATCATGGACATGAAAGGCAAAGTCAATAAATAACTTGTTTACCATCCTATTTTAAGTTTAAATTAACATGTAACCAGACTTGATACCATGTCTCTTTTGTTTTCCCCTCATTGTTAATTCCACCCAACATATGTTCATATGATGACATTCTAATCATTTCTTTAGTCCTTTCCTTCACAGTTGGACATCTGGGGTTTTTCCAATTTTGCAGTCTAATCCTTGCAGCTGTGATAAGACCAATTTTTAAGACAGTTAATTTGTTATTAGTTGTGTTTGTGTTAGGTACCATTGTCTTGTCACCAAGGAGACAAATCCGTGGATGGAAAGGCAGTGTGGAACCCAAGCAATACCCAATAGGTCAGAAATGTTTGAAATCATGTGCAAATATGTGCCCACATCATTCTCACACTTCCAGCACAAATTGTTGTCAGCAATTTGTCCGTTGTTTTTACATGTTATAGACTGAATGTTTAATTTAATTTAATTTAATTAACAAAAAAGAAACCTTTAAACAATAAAATTAAGTTGCAGCCAAAATCTAATTTATGTAATTTTAAAACACAGTTTGATGGGTTTACATTCCAAATAAACATTTCTTTGTAGTAGTGTTAGTTTGGAAAAACTCCTACAGGATATGAGGGTGTACAAAAAATTAAAGGACCAGCCATTTTGCATGTTTGAGTCTAATATATTCAATTTTCATACATGTAACGTTACTGACAATCATTTCCCAAAGCATACTCCTGGAACGGCAAATTAAAAATGTTTTGCCTACTTTCCAGACCACCACTGGTTTCAGTTCATTCTGGTACGCTATTGAAATCAGCTTGTTGATAACATCATGTGACATTTACAATAATCATGTGAGCAAATCAGAAACTGAAAGATATCTTCTAAAATAAAATAAAATTCAAATAAATTGTTACCAATCTGTATTCAATTACTTAGGTAAACAAGTACTAGTAGAGGAAATTGTACTCGACATCCAAAGTGAAATTTCAGTGATGAACATTAAATGTTGCTGTTAGATCATCTCTATGTGTGGGGATTTTAGATCCGTTTAGATCTGCTGTTCAGGAATTCAATATTTTATACACTTATTTGCCATTAAAGTGACAGCATAGGCTATATATCAATCTTATGTATTAGCATAGTACTTTATTATTTCCATGACTTTTTTGTATATCGTATACTGTATACTGGACGCAAAATGATTAACACCATGCCTTCTAAAAAACACAGATCCAAGAGCAAGTCTAGGTCAAACCGCCACCACCAAGGTCATAAGAGCAGCCATGCCTGGAGACAGAAGGGGAAGGACGACTGTGGGAAGCACGCAGGAGGCGTGTCTGAGCAAGTGAATGCACCTGAGCAGCAGACTGACCTGGCTGCTGAGAGCCTGTCTGCTACACCTGCATCACCTGTGATTCCTGATGTGACTGACGACAGGGTGACCATCCTGGAAACACAGCTCGCTGACACCAAGACTCTCACGGCACGCGCTCAAGACGAGTCCAAAGAGCTCAAGCTGATTCTCATTCAGGAGAAGAAGCAGAAGCAGAACCTGAAGATATCTCTGGATGAGCAGAGGGAAGCAAATGACGCAGTGGTAGAACAAATCATGCAGGCACAGGACAAGCTGGAGAGCTTGGGTCTCACCTGCCGGGAGGAGATGTCTGGGCGACAGAAGGAGAAGGCTCTCGCTGATGATGCTGCATCACAGCAAGAGTCCAAGATCAAGGCCCTGGAAAGCAAGCTTCTGGAGCTGGAGAGGGCTGTAGCAGCAGCTCCCAGTGAGGTCAGAGATGTTAGCGAGTCTGTCACACAAGAGGAGAGGCTGCAGCATCTGGAGAAAAGCCTGGATGCTCAGATGGTGGAAAGTGAGGGATTTAAAGCTGCTCTGACCCAGCTGGAGGAAAAGCTACAGCATGAGTCCTCTTCTTGGCAGGAGGAGAAGGCCTGTCTGGAGATGGAGGTCGTTGTCAATGCTGAGGCACACACAGGCAGAGATCAAGGTCAAGACACAGCAGACATCCGTGTTGGAGTATGAGAGGAGCAGCATGGAGGCTGCTGCTGATTCCCAGAAGCTGAAAAGACTCTGAAAGAGGAGAGGAAGAAGCAGCAGCAGTTAGAGAGATGTGTGGCTGAGCAGAGGGAGGAAAACGCCCAAACCAGAGCTGCTCTGATGCAAACAGAGGACAGCCTGATGTCCCTGCACCTTCAGTGGCATCAGGAGAAGGCCGGTCTTCTCAAATCCATCTTGGACTTGCAACACACACTCGTAACACGTGGTGAGATGATGAAGCGCGAAAAGCAGGCGAGATTGGATCAACTTGCTGATCTGGAGCGTAAGATAGAGGAGGTCTCTGAGAAAAAGAAGAAGTCCACACTGTGGAAGAGATTCTGCCGGCTCTTCAAGAAGTCAGAGAGAATCTGAGGACNCTCCCAATCCCTCTCCCCTCCCCTCCCCTCCACCCCAAACCAATTAATCAACCAATAAATCAATCAACCAATCAATCAATCAATCAATCAATCAATCAATCAATCAATCAATCAATCAATCAATCCATAAGTTCATCAACAACACAAGTAGAGGACAGCCTTATGGCCCAGCAGGAGAGGGACAGTCTTTGAGATTATGGAGTGCGGAAAGCAGCGAGGATGGATCAGCTTGCTGATCTGGAGCAGCTAATAGATGATACCTCTGAGAAGACTAAGCAATCAATCAGTAAATTAATCCATAAATGAAATTTCCTTTGTATGTGGTTTTTATTCATTAGATATTTATATAAATATAATATCAATTTATATATTTGTATTCTATAACTGCAATTCTGCACCTTTATGCAGACCTCCTTCAGTCATGGAAAATCTGGAATAGTCTTAAGGTTTTAAGGTCTATTGTTAATATAAGCAGCAGAGAAAAAATATATAAAAATCTACCTTGAATTTGCAGTTGTTTTTACAGTGGTTTCCTCTTTTCCATCCTGCAGGTTAAATACAGTTAAAATGAGGCTGTTTTCTCCTCCAAAAGCTTTTAGATTTCTTGCTCATGTCTCTTTTTAGGTCAGGTCAGTTTTCCTCATCTCAGATCATGATGCTGGAACCTTTAGGTTTCAGTTTACATTCTACCTAGATAACACAAAATCAAAAATATTATTTTATGTTTTAAGAATTGGTTGACAGTAATGTAATGTGTATGCGGATAGTATTTATTGGGCTTAAACATGCAAAATCTGAGGCTATGCTATGCCTTAATGTTGAACCAGTCAACTGGATTCAACTTTTGAATTCTGAAACATTTCACTATTCCTCTAAATGGCTTTGTCAGTCAGAAATGAATGAACAGAAGGATGTTAAACCTCCAGTAACTATGGTGTCAAATCACAACAAACCTTCAATTCAAATTTTTTGAATAATGCATGTCATAAAATGCATTATTCAAAAGTCAAACAATGAATAAATTTCAAATAATAATTTTAAACTTCTAATTGTTAATGGTCCCCTGGTTGGATGCAGGACCTGTCCCCAAATTTCTTTGGAAGGGAAGATAGCAGCATACTATAGGTGGCAGGTAGATTGTATCTGAGACCTCTATAAAGGACTTTGAAGATAATGATGTGCACAGTTTGGACAGAAAGGATAGTTGGTTTGAGAGAGGAGTGAAGGAGACCATTTATGTTCATGTAGAGCAGTGGTCTGCAACCAGGGGTACACGTACCCCTGGGGGTACTCGCAAAGGTCCCAGAGGGTACGCAGAAAGATGCTCAAAAAATGCTATGTAGACGTGTCCTGGCATGTCTTGTCTTTCCCGCCTTTTTTTTGATGTGTTTTTCATAACCCCACCCACCGAAACCCTCAGTTTCGGGGGGGGGGGTNGGGGGGGGGGGTTCAGTGTTCTCTCTTACGTCCGCACGAAACTCTTAAATGCCCTCCCTGCAGAGACTTCTGCATATCAGCACTAACATCTGCGTAGCTTGCTTGCTAACGATGTCTCTGGATCGATGGATGAAAACTGCGACTACGGCTACCGTCATGGATGAACCACCGCAACAGGCGCGACAGCCTGCTGCAAAAAGAAAAAAAACGGAAAAGCTGAAACATCGCAGTTTCATGGACGACTACACCCTTTTTGGATTTTGCTCAACGAGCGCTGAGCCGCCGCAGCCGCTGTGCTTCCTGTGTGGCAAAGTGTTTTCAAATAATTCTGTGAAGCCATCACATCTACGGCGCCATTTCACTGCCAAGCACAAGTCGTGTGAGGGTAAAACAGAGGACTTCTTCCGTCGAAGATTAGCTGAGTTCAGGGGAAGTCAAGACAAGCTCAAGAAGGCTGTATCTGTATCTTGCAAGGCAAAAGCGAAAAAGCCATTCACGATCGCAGAGGATCTGATTTTGCCAGCTGCCCTCACGCTTGTTGAAATGCTGGATAAGAAAGCAGTCGAAGCACTCAGGACCGTGCCGTTATCAGCCGCCACAGGTTCACGCAGAACCGACGACATGGGAGAGGATGTTGTCTATCAAGTGGTGGAGAAACTAAAATCATCGGGTTCATTCGCGCTACAGCTGGACGAATCCACCGATGTNTCAAGTGGTGGAGAAACTAAAATCATCGGGTTCATTCGCGCTACAGCTGGACGAATCCACCGATGTCAGCAGAGAAGCGCAGCTTCTCGGGTTTGTTCGCTACAAAGACACACATGAAAATGCGATACGCGAGCACATTCTGTTTTGTAAGACAATCCCGGGCAGAACGACAGGAGATGAAATCTTTAACGTCATCGATGGTGTTTTCAGCGAGCACAAACTGGACTGGAAACGCTGCGTTCACGTCTGCGCAGACGGTGCGGCCTCAATGAGCGGCAGACTGAACAGACTGATGGCACACATCAGAAAGGCGAACCCAGGCGTTGAATGGATGCATTGCATTCTCAACAGGGAAGCGTTGGCCAGCAAGAGAATGAGTGAGGAGGTGCATGGCGCGCTGAATGATGCAGTGAAAGTGATCAACTACATACAGTCCAGGTTTGCGAATCACAGACTGTTTCAGACTCTCTGGTCTGACGCTGAGTCAGATCATCATCAGCTTCTGCTTCACACCGATGTCCGGTGGTTGTTCCGGGGAAAGACGCTGACCAGGCTGTTCGAGCTGCGTGAGGAAGTCAAGGATTTCCTGACGGAGCATTCTCACCCCCTGGCGGCCGTGTTGGAGGACAGCGACTGGGTAGCGCGCCTGGCCTACCTCTCCGATATCTTCAGCAAGCTGAATGAGCTGAATCTCTCTCTTCAAGGTAATTATGATAATAACATTTATTTGTAGAGCAATTTTCATGAAAAATCTGCAATTTCCCGGCTGTGGGACTAACATACATACATCGCCTTTATTATTGTACTAAACAATACAACGAGATTAGGAGCTCTGCTCTTGCATGGTGCACACCATAAATACATTATAAAAACAACTGTAGAATAAAACGAAACATGCACATAAAACAAAACATTCAAATCACATCAGGTCAGAGCGCAGGTAAAAGTGACACAGTGTTCAAAGTGCATAGTGTAACATTGTTCTGGGAATTATCTTTGTTTATTGAGGATGGTTATTGCATTTAGAAAGAAACTGTGAATCTGGTAGTTCTGGATTTGATGGATCTATCACATCTGCCAGAAGGTAACAGTTCAAACAGATGATGACCAGGTGAGAATAGTCTTTAGTGATGTTTTTGGCTCTGGAGAGGATGCGACTGTTAGCAATGTCTGTTAGGGAGGGGAGGGGACAGCCAATGATTATTTCTGCAGTCTTTGTGATTTTCTGGAAAGCCTTTTTGTCTGTTGCTGAGCACCCAGTGTACTACACTGAAATGTAATACATCGGGATGCTCTCGATAGTGGCTCTGTAGAAAGACACCATCAGGCTCTCGCTCAAGTTGTTCTTCCTGAGTATCCTCAGGAAGTGTAAGCGCTGCTGGGCTTTTTTGATGTGATTGCTGTGGTGTTTGTGGACCATGAGAGGCTGTCTGTGATGTGTATGCCAAGGAATTTGAAAGACTGTACTCCACACACTCTCCATTGATGAGAAGTGGCCGGAGGTTAGTGTTGTGTTTCCTGAAATCTATTATGAGTTCTTTTGTTTTTGTGGTGTTCAGTGTCAAGTTGTTTATTGAATACCACTCAGACAGTTTCTGCACCTCCTGCCTGTAGGCGGACTCATCTCTGCCTGAGATAAGTCCAATGACAGTGGTGTCATCTGCAAATTTAATGATGGAGTTAGTGGAGAATGCTGGTGAACAGTCATAGGTGTATAGTGAGTAGAGGAAGGGACTCAGGACACAGCCCTGTGGGGAGCTGGTGCTGAGCGTGATGGTGGAGGAGAGGTGAGAGCCAACTCTGACAATCTGTGGGCAATTTGTCAGAAAGTCGTTAATCCATCTGCAGGTGAGTGAGGAAAGACCCAGGGCTGACAGTTTGTTTATTAAGATGTCCGGAATGATGGTATTGAAGGTGGAACTGTAGTCCACAAAGAGCATCCTGACATAACTGTTCCTGTGTTCCAGATGACTTAGTGCAGTATGGAGAGTGATGGAGATGGCATCTTCTGTTGATCTATTAGTCCTGTATGCAAATTGATGTGGATTGAAGGAAGGTGGGAAGCTGGCTTGAATATGTTTGAGCACCAGTCTCTCAAAACACTTCATGATGAGGGGAGTGAGAGCCACAGGTCTGTAATCTGCTAGACAGATTACAGTTTGTGGATGATTTTTTGGGGACAGGGATGATAATTGCTGATTTCACAGAAGGGGAGATGGTGGCCTGCAAGAGGGATAAATTGAAGATGCTGGTAAAGACAGCAGAGAGTTCATCACAACATGCCCTGAGTACCTTCCCAGGTACTCCGTCAGGGCCGGCAGCTTTCCTGGGGTTCACCGCTCTGAGCGCTCACCTCACTTCATGTTGTTGTATGGTGAGAACAGATGTATCAGTGCCCAGGGGAAATGGTGTAATGGGTCTTTCCGTCTACAAGCGGGCAAAGAAGTTGTTAAGCTCCTCTGCCAGCGAGTCACCGCCCGTTATTGTTGCCAAGGTTTTGCTACCTTTGTAGTTGGTAAGATGTTGTAGTCCCTGCCACATCCGTCTTGGGTTGTTATCCATGACATAATCCTTAATTTTCCCTTTATGGGTCAGTTTGGCAACCCTGATCCCCCTCTTTAGATTAGCTTTTGCAGTGCTGTATAGAGCTCTGTCCCCAGACCTGAAGGCCCTGTCACGATCTTTGAGGAGTTTGTGTACTTCTGAAGTCATCCATGGTTTCTGATTGGGAAAAATACAGATGCATTTGTTGACTGTCACGTTGTTGATACAGGCTTTGATGTAAAAGAGTACAGTTTCTGTATACTCCTGGAGATCCTGTTGTTCAAATAAAGACCATTCANTGTAAAAGAGTACAGTTTCTGTATACTCCTGGAGATCCTGTTGTTCAAATAAAGACCATTCAGTTCATGAAAAGCAGTCCTGTAGCTGTGTCAAGGTGTCCACAGGCCATGTTGTGATGGTCTTGATGCAGGGCTTTGTTGTTGTCCTGAGGGGTGTGTAAGCTGGGAAGAGGAGCAGTGAGAGGTGATCTGAAAGTCCCAGATGTGGGAAAGGCACTGTCCTGTAGGCATGCTTTAAGTTACAGTATACATGATCTAATGTATTATCACCCCTGGTGGCACAATTCACATACTGAGTGAATTTGGGAAGCACTGTCTTTAAACATGCCTGGTTGAAGTCGCCAGCAATCACATGAACACCGTCAGGGTGGGCTCTCTGCTGTTTACTGATGGTGTTGTGTAGATGAGCCAGGGACGAGCTAACATTAGCATCGGGTGGTATATAGACAGCCGTGACAATTACTACTGTTAGCTCTCTTGGCAAGTAAAATGGTCTGCATAGCACTGACAGGGACTCCAGGTTAGGGGAACAGTGACTATCAACCCGACTTTGTGTGCACCAGTTGTTGTTCACATACACACAGAGCCCCCCGCCATTGCTCTTACTGTGTCCCTGGTTCTGTCCTGCCGGTGTAGCGTCCTGTCAGCTAGCTCAACAGCGGTGTCCAGAATAGATGAGTGGAGCCAAGTTTCCGTGTTTATCATGACATTGCAGTTCTGTATCAAGTTGTTAGCGGCTAGATGTAGCTCCAGATCACTGATTTTGTGAGTGATGGACCTGGCGTTAGAGAGGAAGAGGCTTGGGATCGGTGGTTTGTGTGGGTCTTTCTTCAGCCTGACGAGTAGGCCCGTCCTGCAGCCCCGCTTCTGCTTTCACTCTTGCTGCCATCTACTCCGCTTGTTTGTGCCGATAACAATCCATGGAGACCCCGCTCTGGCAACGTCGTCCAGGATGTTGTGAGTCTGGTGGAAGACTGTCCAGATTGCTCTGCTTTGGGCTAATCCAGTGTTTATTAAGTCCTGACGACTGTATGCATATGTTGCCTGATAGAGATCTATCAATAACAACAACCACAAACACACATAAAAGCACCAAACAGGAGAGCTTCGAGCCGCTGCACTCCTGTGCGCTGCCATCAAATCAAAAAAGGATTATCTTATTTTATGTTATCTTAAAAATAAAATTGAAAGTGTTTCTGAAATGTAATGTAACAAACTAAGCATAAGTTCCTGACAAACATGAAACTAATTTTATATTTTATACATTCCAGGTAAGGATACACATGTTCTTAACTTGTATGACAAGCTGCGTGGATTCATGAAGAAGATTGACATCTGGAAGACAGCATGTGCAGAGGGAGAACCAGGCTGCTTTCCACAGCTGGCCAGCTACCTCTTCAATAGTGCATTTGACAGGACTGCCATCATGAAGACAGTGGACACACACTTGGACAAGCTCAAAGATGAGTTTCACTCATACTTTCCAAATATTGAAGAGATGTCTACCAGCCTGAACTGGATTAGAAATCCCTTCATGGTGCAAAGTGCCAGCATTCCTGTCAGACTGCGGGAAAGTCTGGCAGATGTGTCTACAGATGAGGGCCTGAAGATGAAGTTCTCAGCCACAACACTCACTCAGTTCTGGTGTGAGGTTGGGAGGGAATACCCTGATTTAGCCGAACATGCAATCAAGGAACTGCTGCCCTTTGGCTCAACCTACCTATGTGAGGTCACCTTCTCTGCCATGGCCCACATAAAAACAAAGCAAAGAAACAGACTGGACCTGGAGAAAAGCCTGATTACAGCTGTTGCCACAGTCTCCCCCAGACTGACAAAACTGATGAGTGGGAAACAGGCTCATTGATTCAACATCATGTGAGCAGGACAGGACACTAACTTTTTTTTCTTTTCTTTTTTTTTTTCTTTTTTTCTGTCTGCATATATAGTTGTGGTATATGCCAAGACTGGCACAACCATTTATATATATATATGCAATTTAATCTAGCAACAGACAGATAATATATAGTGCATAAGTGAATGTGTGTGACCTTCATCGGCCCTCCTTGACCAACCTATCTCATTTTATTTAAAACTAACAAACAGTTTCTATCAGGGAGGGCTAAACACCTGAACAACAACACAAAGACAAAAACACACAGATGAGTAGTGACAGTAATAACTGGCAGCAACCCACCAGGAGAGCCCCAGCCCCGCACCACACGGGCCACAACATCACAGGGGTAGAGTGCCAGTGGCGGAGCATGAGGGGCCAAGGCTGACACACCCACACCCTGCATATGAGCAAGGCCCACCAAGCTGGTGAGGGCGAGACCCGGCACCCAGGCGAGGGGTGGAACCCAGACATCCAAAGCCAGACACACACATGGCAGACCCCCCCCC
>VXCM01006984.1:0-24317 GCA_014773175.1 Lucifuga dentata
TACATGAGGAATTTGATTTCTTTGCCTTGTAGATCTAACCCAGGGCTTGAAGACTGTTCAAGAGTCATGGCTAGTTTATTGATATATATATTGAAGAGGGTAGGAGATAAGTTGCATCCCTGATTTACGCCTCTTCCTTGTCTGAAGAATTCCGTCCTTTTGTTTTCTATTTTTATACAGCATTCATTGTCAGAGTATTTGGATTTGATTAGGTCATATATTTTGCCTCCATTGCCACACTGAATGAGTTGGAAGAACAATCCATTATGCCAAATTGTATCAAAAGCCTTTTTTAGATCTACAAAACAGGCAAATATTTTCCCCTTCTGATTTTTATGGACGTGGTTTTGAATGTGTGTGTGTAAGGTGTAAATACGGTCTGATGTTTGATGGTTGGGTAAGAAGCCAATCTGGCTTTTAGACAGCACATTATGATCAGTGAGATATGATAGTATTCTTGAGTTTAGGATGCTACAGAAGAGTTTACTGAGGTTACTGTTACCACAGATTCCCCTATAATTACTGGGGTTGTATTTGTCTCCATTTTTGAATATGGGAGAAATTAAACCTTTGTTCCACATAACAGGGAAGTGTCCAGTTGTGAGCACCAAGTTGAAAAGCTTTAGCATAGCAAGATGAAGTTTGGGATTACTGTGCTTCAACATGTCTGAGCTAATACTGTCTATACCACAGGCTTTGCCATTTTTAAGGATTTTGAGTTTGTATGGTAGTTCTTTCATAGTGATGGTGTCATTGAGGGCGCATTGATTGTCTTTCACAGCTCTTTCCAGTTTTTTTGAGTTTTTCAACTATTGAAGCTTGATTGGGATTCAAGCCATGACATTCTGGATTTTCATAAAGGTCATTAAAGTAATTTTTCCAGGTATTGCTATCTTGAATTGGATTTGTCTCTGCATGTGACCTTTTATGAATTTTTTTTTCCATAATTTTCAAAAGCTATTATCATTGATAGCTTTTTCAATTTTGTCTAATTCTTCTTCCGTGTGATGTAGTTTTTTCTTATGGAGAAGATTTTTATATTGTTTTAGGGCCAAGAGGTATTCAGATCGTGCCTCTTGGTTGTTTGGGTTCCTGTGTTTTCTGTTTGACAGTTTTCTCAGCTTCTGTCGCGATTCAGCACATTCTTTGTCAAACCAGCTGTGTTTTTGTTTTATGTTGTGTTTACTAGTTCATGTTTGTTTCAATTTGGATTCTTTTGCCAATTGAATAAATATGTTTTGAAGGTGTTGTGGGGCTATATTTATGTTTTTCCTATCAGGTTGATATTGGGAGTTCAGAAATGCATCCAACATGTTTTGGATTTGTTCACAGCCTTGTGCAGCAGTATAGGCAGTAGTGCTCTCCTCTGTCCATTTATATTTCTTTGGTAGAGGAGTTAGCCTGGACTCCAGGTTTGGTTTTAGAGTGGGTGTTAGGGAATTTTTTTAGAAACAAGGTTATTTGACTATGGTCTGATAAAGGCAATTGGGGCGATACAACAAAGGCATTTATATATTCTGGGTTAATATCAGTGATGGCATAGTCTAGAACACTGCTGCCTAGCATGGAGCAGTATGTGAGTCTGTCCAGAGAATCTCCTCTGATTCTGCCGTTAACAATGCACAGGCTCATATCTTTACACATCTGGAGTATCTGCTTGCCAGTTTTGTTTATTACATTATCATAGCTTTGTCTTTGTGTGTTTATGTGACTGTGGTATAAAGGGGAATGTCCAAATATATATTTGTTTCCTTCAGAGTTAAGGAAGTCTGGCTCTCTACCAGTTCTGGCGTTAAGATCTCCGCATATTAAGATTGAACCTAAATTTTGGAAACAAGAGATCTCTTTTTGGAGATCCTCAAAGTCTTCTTCCAGGTAGTAGGGGGAGTTTGAAGGTGGAAGATATATTGCACATAGATAAACATCTCTATTGTTTTCTAAGATCCTTGAATCAATTTGAATCCAAATGTGTGTTTTACCTTTTTTAACTAGTGAGATGTGATCTTTATGTTCCCCTTTGTACCATAGGAGTATTCCGCCTGAGTGTCTGCCATTCTTAATATGGTCATGTTTTACAGATGGTACGGCAAGTTCTATATAATTTGATGGACAATTAGTTTGGATATGATTTACATTCCATGTTTCATTCAAAATAATTATATCAATATTTTTAATACTATTTACAAATTCAGGGTTAGCCGATTTCAGACCAAAGGTTGAAGAGGATAAGCCCTGAATATTCCAGTTACTGATAGAAAAAGATATTTTCTTTTTTTGTCTTAACAACTTAAAAAGTGTAAAAAGTGTACCACTAAAAGATATCTGATTTACTAATCAAAGATTATGACTAATGACTTAATAATACTAGTAATTTATCACTACTAAGTAATAATAAGTTATTGGTATTAGTCAGTTCTACTAACATTATTGGTTGTTCATTTGCTCTACAACATGTTAACTCAGTAATTTAGTGCAGAGAAATGAGATCATGTCTCTTATCTGGTTGGATTGTGTTTCAGTGGATGGAGGTGACCCAGCTCTGGCAGTTATAGCAGCATAGCTGTTTCTTTGGGCGGGGGTCTGAAGTGGCTGCTGTTGTAGTTGCCAGGTGTCATACCCATGGAGAGGTTGTGGTGGTAGAACATACTGCAGAGTGTTGTGTCCGGGGTCCTGTGGAGGTGGAGCTCTGGTGTAGTGTAGAGGGGAGGGTACATCTTGTGGGGGGCTCTGGCCACTGTTAATGGTCGCTCCAGGGTGATGGAGTCTCCGCACAACCAGCCACCGGAAAGTTCCGGTGGCTGATGAGGATCTCCTCATTGATGAGGAGATCCTCATCAATGATGGATCTCACCATCCTCATCTCATTGATGAGGAGATCTGCAAGATGTCATCATCAAATCAATATGTTGACTTTATGATGAGGATAGACGAGATCTCATCAAGTCAACGCATCCACGTCACGTATGCGCGTTGAGGTAATTTGGAAGCATTGACTTGATGTGACTTTCCATCCCAACATGATTCACACCAAGACAACCAAAGCTGCAACTCGGAGCCTGCTGCTATCGCTGCAGTGGTGTTGGAGGTGACAGCAGACTCCCCGTTTGCAGCTTTGGTTGACTTGATGTGGACGGTTGATGGTGGGATTTCCCTGACTTGAGCTGGCTTCATGATATTGATGTGTCCACATGTCAACACATTGACTTGATGAGATCAACAAGATCTCATCAAGCCTTGATGAGATGTGGGTGCATTGATGATGCAGGACCAGAAAGAGCTCGCTTGGCAACGTTGAATGTGAGGGGGTCCTCTTGGGGTCCTCTCTAAGTGGCTTTCCTCACCCATTCAACGATGCCGACTTGCAGCATGTCTGCTTTGTGAGTCTCTCTCTCCTCACCTACTCAACCACCCGCTGGGCAATCCGCTCAGTGAGAGGAGAGTCACTTGGTGAGGCCCTCCTAGTCCGCCTCATGTTAACATTGTCTGCATCAAATCAAGTCATTGCTAAGTGCACTTACGGGATGGCTTGATGTGGTGTACCCACTCCAGAGTCAGAGCCTTATCGTGACGAGTGGGTTTGTGTGTGTCTAAGACGCTGAAAGCTGTGCTGAGTCAGTTCAGCCATGTCAGAGAGGTTTCAGCTGAGATGCCAGACTAATTCTGACCCATCCAGTCCCAATGGCCAAGCAGCCGGAAGAGGAACTACCACTGGTAGATTCCCAATGACTGTGGAGACAGAAGAGGGAATGGCCAGATGGCCATGTCTGGCCATGGCCATGGCCATGTCTCCATGTCTGGAGATTTTCTGGGACATGACCATCTGACAGAAGAGGGAATTACCAGAATTGCAGATGGCCATGTCCCAGAAAATCTCCCGTATTTCAATACTGACAGGTGGGTGGTCTCTAAACTATTAAAACAAAAAACCTAATTCAAATGAGTATTTTGTTTATAACAATAATAAATTGTGGGGCCTTCTAACCAAAACCTTTCAAAATAAAAGGTTTTAGCAGCGATGTCCAGCTTCCTGTCTGCTGTCTCTTGATGCTCTGACATGTTACAGTATTCCACCTACAGACCTNGATGTCCAGCTTCCTGTCTGCTGTCTCTTGATGCTCTGACATGTTACAGTATTCCACCTACAGACCTGTTTGCTACATGCCGTGAAGCTGCAGCAAACGGGTCTGTAACGTTTATAGGAGCTCCGCGCCATGGAATGCAAAACCAAACAACTTCTAAATGATGAAGAGACATTACCTTTTTAGAAACAAGCTCATCTTCAGTCGCCCATCTTACTAACATGCCTGAAGTGCTGACAGCTTCGGAAACCACGTCTGTGTCTGCTGCAGGCAGAGCAGCGGACCCTCACGGACACGAGAAAGTATAAACAAGGCTTGTAGGTTTAACGGCACAAAACAGAAACGGGTTTGATTGACGGACAGCAACCCACTGCCACATTTTCCTTGTTAAAAATAGTTAGATAGTAGTTTGTTTGTTGTTTTTGTTTTTTTTAAAAACTCGATTTTCCTATTCAGCCATTTTACACATCGTGCCAAAACGTAAACTCAAATTAATTGATTAAATCAATTTATCACCCAGCCCTAGGAGAGGCTAGAGCTGAACCCATGTTTTATCCACCCACAAGCTGAGAGAGAGAGAGAGAGAGAGAGAGAGAGAGAGACTAACACAGAGACACAGAAAAAGAACACCAGAGAGAGCAACACGCACACACAGAGGAGGTAGAGAGAGCAGCATAGAGCCATGCTGTCCTTCCATGGATGTGAAGGATGTTGAATGACCTCATGCTGAGGTCAGAGGTCAGCAGTAACACGTTGACCTTCTGCTGATAAAGAGCAATAAAGTACTTTGAGTCTGAGGAGGAAATGGTATCAGCTGACCTCACCATGACTCCACCTGGATCCTGCTGCAGTTTCATACCTGATCACTATCACTTCAGGATGTCCATCCTCTTCTTAGCTTTCTGTAACTTATCTAAATAAAAACTAAACTGCAATTCAGAATATGCACTTTTAAATTAAATACTTGAGTATATTTAACTTCTCATACTGGTTTACTTTAACTTCAGTAAAATTGTAGAATGCAGGATTTTTACTTTTGATGCAGTATTTCTCTAATGTGATGCTGCTGCGTTAATAATTAATAACAGAGTCACATCCTCCACAAACAGTTAAGCAGGAAAAGGCTTTTTCCTTTGATAATTCCAATAAACTTTCATTAGCTGCGTTTCCATCCAACTTTTTAAATGGACTTAGCGTTAAACGACTTTAACAAAGTGGATGGAAACGCTGCAAAGTTGTTTGAAGTCTGTAACTCCTTTAAGATGCTAAGCAGAGTGGTTTAACGGATGAGTCGACTCAAGAAGAAACAATTTAAGTGGATGGAAATGGGTTAGTCGTTTAAATTGAGATTTAGTTTAAATTTAGATTTTATAACATTTAAATGTAAAAGTAAGTAAGTCACAGCCTGTACCTGGGCCTTGTCACCCCATCAGGCGTGACAGGGCGACATGGCCTTCTCTGCTGCCAGACCCTTCCTAGGAAACTCTACCCAACACATCCATCATTGCCCCATTCAAAAAAACTCTTAAAACTCATCTTTTTAAAACTGCTTTTAGTATCTGACCTTTGTGTTTGAAATGTATGACTGTGTTTTTTATCTTCCATGTTTTGTAAAGCGTCTTTGAGTATTTAGAAAAGTGCTGCGTTAATAAAATGTATTATTATTGTTAATCTGCTCAGTTTTTTCTGTCCATGTGTTCTTTTGCTTCACTCACGCAGATTCACCTTTACAACTAACTAGACCAACCGTCGGCCCATGTTGCTGAATGCCAGAAAATCCATCCGAGCGTCCCACAGCCAAATCGTTGTCGGAACCCAAGACGCAGCATGTCTAATGGCTACAGGTCAAAAGGTGAAAATTTAGTCCGACTCTAAAATGAATCGAGGTCAAAATTGGCTGGAAAAATGTACGGCGTACGACAGAGAGAGAGAATGAAAAACCATCTTTGAAGAAGTTTCTGCTGGCTCTGAGTTCCTGTCAGGACAGGACTCCTTTTCTTCCAGCTAAAATAGTTTAAGTGAAGATTAATGGGGTTCAGAACAAAGGCTTGTTATGGGAAATGTAATTAGGACAGAGCAGTTCATGCAGGAGTAAACAATTATTACAGAAAGCTTGAAGCTGCCAGACATGACCTGCATGAGAAGATCTGCTGCAGCAGTACACGCAGCATGCTGCAGGTATGGGGAAAAATACATATTCAGACTGACTAACACGGGTATCTACAGTGTACAGGACGCAGTGTACATGTTTTCTCCTGCCAGGAATTGGCAGCCGTTTGGCATCTTTATAATCCCTGACTGAGGAGTTACAGGTCCTGGTACTTCCTTTCTGGCCGCTCTGCAACATTTTTCACCATTGTTTGTTTTTCTGTTTTCTTGGCTGGGTTGGGAACAGCTAATGTGTGGGTCTGTATGCTGGGCTACAAATAAACTTGGCTTGACTCCTCTGCATTTACATCACACTCCCTCCATATCATATCAAACGTCTATGGCCGTGTTAAGCATAAACCAATCTTAATTCTTTTCTCCATCAGTTCCATCCATTTGGAGGTGGGGAAAGCATCTGACTGTGTTCCACAGCATGCATATGAAAACAGCTCTGCAGCATTGTACCACCGCTGCACACTCTGTATCCAGTTTTAAATCATTATAATGGAGTGAGTTAAACTCATTTACCACGTCTGTGACACTGAGATTCTAAGCAGCGTTTCAAACCAGCTCTGGAATTACAGTGTCGGAGGCAGAAAATGAGTTTACTTCACTCCATTATAACGGCCTTGAATTTCAAGAGTGATTTTCAGCATTAAACCAAAATACCGACGCAAAGGGCAATTTAAACGTGAAGCCAAATCATTCAGCAGTAACTATCAGTGCAACAAGCAAAAGCTCCAACAGCTGCTAGCAGAATGAAGCAGGGTGAGTCTGGAGATCTGACAACAAAAGAACCATAGAGGTAAATTCCATTTACTCCCCAGCTGTGACTTTGACAAACAGCTTATGCTTACCTTATCCTCATAAGCTCAAATGGACCATAATCAAGATAAATGCTACTTGCTGGTCCAATTCCATCGGTGAGGCTCGGGGTTCCTTAAGGCTCTCATGTTTTAGCTTTTGCCACAATCAATAAGTTATTTATTGGCCTTTTTCTCCCTTGATGGTAAGAAATTGTAAGAATGCATTGGTGGAAAAACTTCTGCTTCTGCTGAGGAGTGTGTGGCCTTTAATTCAGCCTCCCAATAATCATCAAATGTTTGATGGACAGATGGGTTTTCCTCTATACAGGAAAGAAAACTGGAAAAATGCAAAGATTTTCAGAAAGTATTTATAGATCCTCTACACTCCATCCTACAGATAGAAATGTGAGTTCAGGAGCTCTTTCTTTCTGCTTAAATATGCTTGCATATAATCAGAAGTGTGTAGAGTAGCCAGAAACTGTACTCAAGTAAAAGTATTGTTACTTTATGATAATAGTGACTCAAGTACAAATAAGAGTAGTCACCAAAATAATGACTTGAGTGCGAGTAATAAAGTATCTATAAAAATATTACTTGAGTAGTGAGTAACTTTGATCAAACTTATTCTTTAGAATAATCAACAAGCTGTAAAGTGCTCNACTTGAGTAGTGAGTAACTTTGATCAAACTTATTCTTTAGAATAATCAACAAGCTGTAAAGTGCTCATCTGAGGAAAAAAAATGTAAAGTAGACACATGTAGCTTCTAATACAATCCAAATCATATCATATAAAAAAACAGTAGACAGTAATAAATCAGATATTTACCACATAACAAATCATGACAATTCTGGCCTGGCCCCNTTCATGAATTTACTCACAATACAACAGGAAAACTTGAGTTAGCATTAGCAGCAGCAGCTAGTTAAGTAGCTAATGTTGCAGTGTAGCGCCACGTTTCCTCAAGTTCCATGTTGATTTTCTTAGAAGCTGAAATGTCACATTTTTAGCGACAAAGATGCAACACATTATGTAGCTGTTGGTTTTACTAGACTTTGGGGCCGGTGGGGAGTGGTGGTGGTGGTGTGGGGGGCGGGGGTGAATATGGCCAGATGAAAATGCCAAAGATGCCAGGGAAGAATAATTCCGTAATTGTCTGCTGTTTCTCCGCGTCAGCCATTCTCTTTTTAGAATCCATTTGTCTAAGCGCCAAGAAAATTATGAAAGAAAAACAACTGTGTTTACTTAGTTTAAGTTCATTTCAATTCATATTATATTATATGCAAAGGCACCTGCCAGCCCAACTATTGGACCAAAGCTCTCTCTCTCTCTCTCTCTCTCACACACACACACACACACACACACACACACACACAAACACACACACACACAGTGGAGCGGTTGCTTTCACTTTCTCTGCTGCAGTGGAGAAAGCAAAGAATTTTGACTCGTTGCGTTGGAGCGATGTCTCGCAATTAATAAAAAAAGTAACGCAAAGAGTGCAACCGAATGTAACGGAGTAAAACTATATGTTTTTCTTCATAAATATACTCAAGTATGAGTTAAAAGTATCCTGCAATAAAACTACTCAGTAAAGTACAATTTTGTGAAAAAAGTTACTTCAGTAAATGTAACGGAGTAAATGGAACACGTTACTACACACCTCTGCATATAATCTGTTTTAAACGAACCAAACTCAGTCCTCTTTAAGTGGACCTTGGACCATTAGAAGTGCACGTTTAAAAATAATAATAATAATAATAATGATAATAATAATAATAATAATAATAATAACAAATAAATAAATAAATAAATGAAAATCTCAGTTCTCTTTTGGAACTCGGATGAGGTCCTCTGTTCTTTGGAGCTCAGACCATCAGACCAGCTGCGGTTCAACTACAGATGAAGTCCAGCCAGAGTGTGTGTTGAAGCTGTTTTTAGGAGGTTTAAAGCTGTTTGTACTTGCTGGCATTGCTTAGTATGAATGAATTAGTATGTAACTTCATGCTATGGTCATTTGCCACTTTTTAAACTCAGAAAAATAATAAGGGGGAATCAGAACCGCCTCATGTTGTGACTATGCCTGCAATAATGACCTTATACATTAAACTATATCTTATTAAATGTGTGAATTTTTAAACTCAGATAAATAAGGAGAAATAAGGAATCAGAATTAACCGCCTCACATTGTGACTATGCCTACACATTACAATTATTAAATTATACTTTTCCATCAGATTTAGCAATAAAAAAATGCCTTGTATGCTTATGATCATTGAATTATCGTATGCATGAAGACTTTTAAAACTGGCAACTTTTTAAGTTTTAAAATTCGTGAATTTAAAACTCAAATAATGCCTCCCTCATTTTTTTCCCATCTTATATAGCCCAAATAAACTGTCATACACTCTCTCTCTCTCTCTCTCTCTCTCTTGCAAACACAAACTGGCGTNCACACACACACACACACACACACACACACACACACACACACACACACAGAGCTGCTGGATGTGGCTGATAACCTGCAGACAAATGGCCCAGTGCCGACCGGCTGTAACATCCTGCTGGGCTACAACAAGGAGGAACACCTCAAAGTCATCAAATTCACACACACACATGCAGCTAATCTTCCACACACTGACTTATGCAAACATGCACACGCGACATGCTGGACCAGCTCGTGTCCCTGAGGTTGAGTCCCAACGCCCTGCAGAAGAAACCCATTTCAGCCACTTCTATCAGCGATCTCATTCTTCTGGTCACTGAACTTGTGAGCAGGTGAGGTCACCTTTACACTTGGCTTCCTCTTCACCCAGAACGGTCAGCCTGTCCAGCTCAGCCGCCATCCTGCCCTCATGAGCAGGACTTCAGTTCAGGGAACAATTCACTCTCCACCTTGAGGGGATAATGCCCTGTTTTCCAGCAGAGTTCCTCAGGTTTGGAGGTGCTGAGCATCATCGTAGCCGCTTCACTCAGCTGCAGCCTGCTGCGCTGCACGTCACGGCCTGATGAAGCCAAGACAACCATATCATCCAGGAAAAGCAGAGCTATCCTGGACACTCCTCCTCCTCCTCCTCCTCCTCCTCCTCCTCAATTCCGTTCATGAAAATCTAAACAGATTTAGTCTGTGTATAATATACCAGCAAAATCCTTTTATTTTTACTTGCAGATTAGATCCGCTATGATTGCTCAAGGTATGTCATTATCAATCAATTTGGAGAAACATCCACTTATAGATATGTTAGAAAAATTTACTATTTTACCAACAGGCTCTGTTTCAGCTATATATAAGTTACTTAAGGGATTGTCATCATCTCAGTTATTCATTGTAAAGAGCTGGAATTCTGATATGTCTGGATTTGATTGCACTCTAGATTGGGAGAGAATATGGACAAATGTATTTTTGGCATCAAGTAACTCTGAGCATCAGTTAATTCATTTTAAGTTTGTACATAGATTTTATATTACACCACAGAAAAGACATTTAATGAAACCATCAGGAACATCTACTTGTGCACTTTGTTCATTGAATGAAATAGGAACATACATGCATATGATGTGGAAGTGTCCTGCAGTTCGAGAATTTTGGAAACTGGTTACAAACCAGCTTTCTGTGATACTTGATGCTCTCCAAATGTAAGAGTCATCGGTGACGACTCTTCCCTGAAACTTACAAGTGGCCAGCAAAAACTCTGGCTTGCTGGATGCACAGCAGCTAAAAATATGCTGCCTCAAAGATGGCGACCTCCGCATTTACTCCCAATAAATCAGTGGAATAATAATTTGCTGAATATTGTAGTTATGGAGTTATCAGCTGCCAAACATAATAAATGCAGTAAAGGGATTGTTAAGACCTGGGAAAATGCTTTACATTGTGTTAAAGAAGGAAGGAATCATGTCTCACGATTAATTTGTTGTATGTATGTGTGTAACAATATTCCTGGTTCGGTTTATGAACTGTGGGATGTGGGCGGGGCAAAGGGCGTTGTTGATTTTGTCTGTTTATTGTGATCACTCTTTTTATTTATTTATTTAAATTTATTTATTTTTTTTTTTGGGGTGGGGGAGGGTTGATTTCATACATTTCTGTCCTTGTCTACTATGTGTATAGAGAGAAAAGAAGAAATAATAAAAACTTGGTCAAAAAAAATCTAAACAGAATCAGTGAGAACAGAAAGCTTTGGCAGAGACCATCACAGAAGTGGAGGCAGGGCCGGACCTAGCCTTTCTGGGGCCCTAGGCAAGTTTTTTGCTGGGGGCCTCCATCCAGGGGCACGAAAGATGGTATTTTCGGTGTGAATGCTGTCAAGCTAAATTAAAATAAATAAATAAATAAACATGAATATCTGTGGATTACTAAATATTATTTGTTATTTTTAATCTTATTTCACTCTCCTCAACAGCCAAAATTAAAATGCAAATTAAACACATTTCAAACTNTTAATCTTATTTCACTCTCCTCAACAGCCAAAATTAAAATGCAAATTAAACACATTTCAAACTACTTTAGTAATTTCTAATAACATACAAAGGGGCGTGGCTACCCTTTACCTCCCACTCTACAGTATTAATCTTACATCCCACNCCCCCCAACTCCATAAACATCTCTATGAGCCTCATCTTAACTAAAATGGAATGTCAAACCATAATATGCATAAATTCCATGTTCTATTAGTTCGGTGCTGAATAAAGGTGTGTTTTATAACACAGCTTTAGTGAGTTGTCTAAGTACATTGAGCTCTATATATACTGTTCACACTTCTATCAGGTAATATAGCTCACAAAGTTAGCACATAGATTTATTACATCTCTGCAGCTCCTGAACTTATTTACCACTAATGAAAGTTCACTTTAGTTTCACCCGTGGGTGCCCCCTAGTGGCCGCGGGGCCCTAAGCAACCGCCTAGTTTTCACCTATGCCATGGACCGGCCCTGGTTGGAAGGTTTACAGGAAAGCCAACTGCACATTTTCCCATTCAGGCATCATACTTGCTATAACTGTTATAAGAAACAGTAGTTTTTAAACTAGTGCGCTTCCTGTTGAAAACGTGGCCGTCTTTTATGGTGTGTGCTGCAGCCTGTCATAAGAGCCTGTGGAGCGCTGTGCCTAGAGTGTATCCTGCAGCATGGACTACTTTATACTGCCACAGCTCAATTTGAGAACCGCTCATCCAATCACATGCAACACTGCACATCCTTGGGTCCTGAGCAATAAACCTGCTGAATATCAGCTTCATACATGCTGGTTCTAGAGATGTTGGTGGAACAGACACAGATTTCTGCCTTTATAGACAGATTTATTCAGATCTGGACTACATTTTCACTATTAATTGTCTGTTGTGGCATTAATATGCCTGATGTTTTTTTCATTAAGACTGGTGTATTACTTTGAACTAAAATGATTAAAATATGGAAAAACACCACAGATTCAGAAACAGTAATACATGACTTATCATGTCGATAAGCGCAAATATTATTACGCAGCCACATTCCCTCAATCATAAATGTCTGTTACTGCCATCTTATAGTGTCTTGAAAGAGGCGTTGCTACAATACTTTCTTATTTACACATCAGGGAAGTTATTAATAAAAAAAAAAACACAGTCACACAAAAATTAAGATGTGTTTTGTTCTGGTCATAAATTTCAGCGGTATGAAATCTGGGTGACATTTAAACCTGTATTTGCCTCACATGTGTTAGTGATCAATAACTTTGATAGACTGTAACACTCAGCGGATCAGTCAGGTTTAAATGCTGAGTTTTGATCTCAGGCATTCTCATGGAGCTCTGTTCAGTCATAACCTCATCTGTGCTGCTGTACATGTCTGTGCGCACACACACACACACACACACACACTGGAGGTTAATATGGTTAAATATGGTTAATATGCATGTTTGGCTGTTATTTTAGCGTCAGTCTTTTAAAACATGGAGCTCTGAAGCAGAATTTATGTTTCTTTGCTGGTTTAACGTGTAGATTTTGCTGTAAAACCAGATGAATCAGGTAAATTGCGGCTCATAAATATGAATCAGCTCATTAACATGCTGATCTTCACTGGTTTTTACCTGAGACTCACCTGACAACATGGTGTTCTGATGAATGTAAGAGAAGCTTTATGAATGAGTATCAACTGTCACGACGCACATTTAGTGAAACGCTGCATACTTACAATATGATACACTTTATTTATCCCTCAGGGGCAATTCTAAAGCAGCTCACGCAAACCATAACAAAACACTCACAATAAAAAACAGTAACCATGGTAACACAAAGTCAGTCTGGAAGTTAGATGTGGGACAGCACAACGTGCAAAGGTCAGTTAAAATTAAAAAAAAAGGAACATTACAAGCAAACTGTCAAAGTGCAAAATGGGTAAAGATTGCTCCAGTCACATACACTCATAAGTGCAAAGATCAGTCAAGTCACATTGCCATACACATTGCGTGATTGCGTTACTTAGCGTGATTTTTATGAATCTGGGCCCTTATCTCTTCTTCGCTGCCGTCTGCTGGGGCAGCAGCATTAAAGCCACTGATGCCAGCAGAATAGACAAGCTCCTAACAAAGGCAGGGTCTGTTCTAGGAGCCAACCTGGACCCAGTGGGTATGGTGGCTGAGAGGAGAGTGCTGGCCAAACTGCTGGCTATTATGGACAACACCACTCACCCACTTCACCACACTCTGGCCAGACAGAGAAGCGTCCTTAGTGAAAGACTTCTCCTACCTCGGTGTACCACGGAACGGCACAGAAAGTCCTTCCTACCCACTGCCATCAGACTGTACAACTCATCCCTGGACTAACTAAATACACACACATATTGCACCGGCACTCTGCTAACCAGCTATATGAGTATCATTGCTTAGATTGAGTATTATTGCTAATTTGATTTTTAGTTTGATTTATTTGATTATTTTTATTTATTTGATTTATTGTTTTATTTTATGTTGTGTATCTGATCTATCCCTTGCTGCTGTAACACAGAAGTTTCCCCTTGGGGATTAATAAAGTACCTACCTACCTACCTACCTACCTATCTCCCCGTGTTAAGGAATCATTTCAAACTTCCTGTATCTGCCTCTGGACCCACAGCAGCAGCAGACTTCCTGTGCGACTGTCATGCACAGAAAAAGACTCATACAGACACATCACTGCTACCCTGTGGAGCTAACAGAGTCTGAGTCTCACTGCTTCACACACTCACACACACACACACACACACACATTAAAAGCTGTGGACGTAACCTGTCAGCCTGCACAGATTGGAAACGTGTTTCATGAAGCTGCCATGACGACCGAGGAGCTAAAGAGTGGAGCAGCAGTCAGCGTGTTGTTCACTGGCACGCTGGAAGCGGTGCACCGAGCTGTGGTCATGTTCCAGACTATCACCGACTCCTAATTAAAGTCCAGGAAGGGACGGAGGAGAAAAGCTGCCTGCCCGACCTGTAATGATTGGAGGTGGAAGGCTGAAGAGCGTTGAGGGGGAGAGAGAGTGAAAATACAGAAACTTGAGATTAGATTGTAGGCAAAATAAAATAACAAGGATGTTTTTCAAAACACCATAAATTACTTTTCATCCAATAGCTCACACATTTCCCATACAAACTTTATTCATGCATGATGTGACGTCCCGCTTTTAATTTGAAAGGTCAGGAGGGTCTTTTCAGTATCTAATGGCTAATCATCCCACGACACCCAACACACAAGCAGCTCCCACAATTAATCAGCTTTTGCTGTGACTGCCCACACGTCTGGCATCAAACGCATTAACAGACTCATTTCCCTAATGACCCACTTCCTCTTACATTTCTTAAACAAAATAGGACCCAGTTATGCAGCGGCATTAATATTCATCAGTGATCATTCCACCTTATTAAACATTTAGAGTAAACAAACTGCTGAGAATCATTAGTGGTGAAATGTAAAGGCAGGAAGTGGCGGAGGCAGTCGAGGCCAAAGGGAAGCCTGATAAAGATTAATGAATTAACGATTCAACATTAGGATCCTTTTTGCTGCAGGAAATCACAGGCTGCTTTTCATTCATAAAACATAACAGCCACACTCAGGTAACCTTGGCAGAGTCACAGGGAGCGTTCTGACTTCCTGATTTAATCGTTCCTCACTTGTCATGTGGCCCAGAAACTAATCAGGTCCTCCATCTTTAAGGACGTCCCAAACTCTTATTTCTCTCTGAGGATGAGGAGGAGCTTCATCAGGAAACACCAGAGGCTCCTACAGGAAGTCTGTTACCTGACAGATACGCCCCCTTACTGGAAGTCTGTTTCTGATTGGTCAGATCTGCCACAGCTGATCTGATACATGACACACATCTTAATATGACCTCATCATGAGTTTCATCAAACATGTGAACAGAAAAATAAAATGACTGATTATTGATGATTGATTTAGTCTGATTGATCATCTGATTAAAACGACTGGATGTGTGTTCAGTGCAGCTCTGAATGATAAAGAATCATAAAACAATAAAACAACAAGCAGCAACAAAATCCTCTGACATGTTTAATAAAATGTCCTGTTAGTTAAAGTTCATAATGCTGATAAACTTTATATTTTAACTCTCTGAGCAGAGAAACACTTAGAAATGTGACGATCTGTAGATTAGAAAGTCAGATTGTTCTGCATGTTTGTCANGCAGAGAAACACTTAGAAATGTGACGATCTGTAGATTAGAAAGTCAGATTGTTCTGCATGTTTGTCAGACTGTTCATCTTCATTGTTACAGCAATAATCAATAATCAATATTTCATTGTTTTATTATCTTGTAGAAACTAAAACACAGCAGCTCTGACAGTTGATCAGCTGTGACATCATCAGTAAGCGATGTCGCTTCAGATGATGCTTGAGGAGTGAAGACGTTTCATTTCTCTAAAATCATCGCTCCTCTGTCTTTTTAAAACGCACCTTCTCGCATCTTTTCCTGCTTCTTATGTGGGCGGGGCTAAGACGTGAGGAAAAGATGCGAGTGAGGGAAACGTGGAAACGAGTAAGAGTTTTGGAATGCAACACCTCATTACTTCACGTCTAAGTTAAAGTAGAACATGACATTTAATAAACTGATATCAGTAGATGTTTGTCCAGCCTTTAAATACTTTGTATTGTACGATGTATTAAATACTCATTATTATTATTATTATTATTATTATTATTATTATTATTATTATTATTATTATTACAGGAGCTGCATGTTTGCTGAAATGAATTAATGAACTGCTTGGATTTGTATCTGGTATTTGAAAATCTTCTATTTGTTCCCTTTAATCAGAGCAGGATTCCTTCCCTGTAGACATAATTACATGCTTCATAATTCAGAGCCGCTGCTGTCGGGCACGCTCTGCGTGTTACGTTAACGTGGAGCGTGTTGGTTTTCACCTCACACACATGCTCTGTGTAACTCCACACATTCATGGCTGTTTGCTGATCTAATGGCTAACCTGAAAGAACACATTTCAGAAAGCGATCTGCTGAGACATTCTGTCCTTTAAATCAGTCAAAACCTCATTTAGTGACACAAAAACAGTCGTTATAAACCGACATGTCAGTCATTTGAAATGGCGATCGGTGAGAAATGTGTTTGTGATGCTGGATATTTGGGCAATACTTTCCACGTGTACATGTCCAAACATGCGCCGTAGTATTTCATTTAGTCACTTCTCCAGTACGAATGTGACACATTTAACAGCTTTTAGGCAAGAGCTTTGGTTTTAATGTTGGTAGTTATGTATTGTATGTGTGTGTGTGTGTATGTGTGTAGGTTTTCGGTCTACCAAGTTCACTTAAAGGACCATACCACCCATTTTGCATGTTTGTGCCTAATATATTCAATTTTCATACATTACGTTACTGACAATCATTTTCCAAAGCATACTACTGGAACAGTGAATTAAAAATGTTTTTCCTACCTTCCAGACCTCCACTGGTTTCAGTTCATTCTGCTATTAAAATCAACTTGTTGATACTTGAAATGTTCTTGGGATAGGTAATCCATCATCACCAACAAGACGTGTATTCAGGTTTTTTTTGTTTTTAGAAGTTATGTAGTTATGTATGAAGTTATGAAGTTATGTATGTTTAGCGTTTAAGTGCAATAAAAAGCATGGAGTAAATGTATGCCTCCATCGGGGAATATAGTCCCAAAAGAAGACCTGCGTTTATGGAAAAATTTAAAGGACCATGACTTCATAAGGCTGTGTAACTATTAGCAGGAGAAACATAGATTTTTAAGGTGGGTTTATCGCTTCAATATTTGATTTTGAAAGATTAAGAGATTTTGCAAAATATCAGGAAAGCTGAAATATGATTTTATCCTTTGGGAAATGACTGTCAGTAACGTAACATGTATGATAACTGAATATATTAGGCTCAAACATGCCATAAATGGTGTAAGGGATAAAGGGTGATATGATCCTTTATCTCTTATTGATATTCTGTCTCTTCAGTATGGACTGGGCCATTTTTGACACTGGTAAAGTCTCCACTCATAATTAGTGCTTACAGCAAAATCTGAACCACAAATCTTCTGTTTTATCCATGCACATCCTATCAGTCATTAATAAAGGCTGATTAAGCCTGAATTAAAGTTTAAGAAGCAGGGAGAGCGTATTATTTGGATTTTACAACACTCGTTTCTAGAAAAAAAATACCCCTTTCACACAATATCATGGTCTGTTTGACCTGAGACAATAAAACTTCATATCAATGAATTCTACTGAATGTGAATTCAGCAAGAAGATTCTTGAACCTTATAGTCATTAATAACCATTAATCAACACGACTCTCGCTGCGACATTATAAATCAGCATCGACTCTTTCTCAACAAGCAAAGCATCAAATGAAAATGCAAAACTTGATGTTTGAGTCATTGCAGCAGCATGCATGGCCCATGCATCGGTATTTCCCACCTTGCAGCAAGTTGTGTTTGTCTTGCTCTGTTTTTATTGGACAGAAGTTGCATCTCCTTCTCTTCTGTCTGTGGAGGTTCAGGTTCCCTGTGCTGCTGTGGAGGAACGTGGCGTTGCTTTTGCATGAGAGGAGTCACAGCAGCCTTTCCAAGCTCCTCCAAAAAGATTTCCTCCACTTCCTCTTGTTTGCCCTCCAGGCAGGGTTCAGCTCCTCCATGTAACATCAATGATGTAGAATGAGAAGCTCCTCCAAGTCGTCCTCCTGCTCTGACACATCTTCCTCTCACTCACTGTCTGCTCGATCATCTTGGAGGTCAAACTCAAAGCCTCTTGAACAGCAAATCCAGCTGCCATGATGTTGTTTAACCAGTGAAATGGGCCTCATGCTTTTATTGACGCCCTAACCCCCATATTTTCTATGCTGTGCAGGTGTTTGTGCTTGCTGCTAGTTACAACATTGTCAATGCAGCCTGAGCCTTTGTACATCATATGCACAGTTTTATGTTTTAAGATTCCCCCATGACACCCAGAAAAGGAGCATATTCATTTCAAATGTGACCCAGAACAGCCTCTATATACACAAATCTGTAGCTGCTGCACAGAAATATAAAATTTGCAAGTATTTCTATTTTTGGAATGGAATTTTGTTTGGGTCCTTTCAGGAAAAGTCATCCAATTTCAGGCTAAAAGACTATCATTTGGGGTATTTCTTTTTTATCCCTTTTATTTTTTTAAATTTCTGAACTTAACAGCAAACAATAAAAATATAAGGCAAATATTTGCAAACAATATACATCCCGTGGATAAGAAAGGAAAAATAATTAAATAACTAAGTAAATAATGAATGAATAAATAAATAAATAAATAAGACAAAGCAGCTGCTCAACTGAATTAGAAATTCAATAACATAAAAACCTTAATTATAGCAGAATGCAGAAAAGAACCATAACAAAAATACTGGTATTCAAAAAATCAACACAGCTTCAAATATACCATAAACAGTTCCCAAACCTCATTGAAGTAATCTAATCTATCATTTTATAAACATCTTATTCTTTCCAGGTGATAAATATTAGTTAGTTCATCAGAACATTTTGGGTGCTTTTACTGCTCTCATACATCAAAATGGGTCAGATTTGACCCAAACAGCATCTAGCAGTCTGCTTTTCCTCCATCCTGATCTCCTTATCAACCATTTGAACATGCTTCCTGCAGGTAATACAAAGATGAGTTAGTGGGTGAAGGAGTAGAGCCTTTCCACTATGAGGGTATTTAAAAATGTCTAACAGCTTTAACTTCCAGTTTAGCAGGACAGGAACTTCATGTATGATGCATGATGGTTTAAAGATAGATGAATGTTTTCTGTGATGAATGATCATTTTATTACTGCAGGAAACTCTTGAATCATGTAGAAAATCAACAGACTGAAAGAGGACGGAGTGCAGAATCTCAGCTTAGATTTAAAATGGTTTACAGCAGATCTTATGTTATCTACAAACACCATTTTCTCATTTATCTGCTCAAATTAGGGCATCATAAGAGGTTATATAGGATAAACAGGTCAGAATTTACATGGATTTATAAGCNAATTAGGGCATCATAAGAGGTTATATAGGATAAACAGGTCAGAATTTACATGGATTTATAAGCAAATGTGTAAATACTGCCCACTGTCTTTATTAATCACTGTCAGGATGGTTCCTGGTGCATTTCCTCTACAGAGCTGTGACAGCAGTGTGGTCTGCATTTTTATTAAATGAACAAATGGAAACGTGTGTTAGTTATGAAAGATGAAGACAGTACACAATTGTTACTGTTTCGAGGATGTAGCGTGTCATGTTTAATTGTTTTAGCAAATATGTGATGAACACCTAACATAAAACAAACTACCAAAAAATAAAATAAATAAAAATTGGTAAGGACATGTCCCTGCCGTCCATACCTAAATCCAGGGCTATGTTCATATCTTATGTATGATATACAGAATGAAGACAGGATCTTATGCCTGCAAATGTCTTCATCAGTGACCAAACAAAGCCAAGAAAGAGCTTAGATGTTAGATTCACACTTTTTCCTGGGATTTTCTGTTAGAATTTACATTTTTTGCTCAGCCTCGTTTTGAAATTCACAGTTTGAGTGTTTGAGTCCACATCGACATGGAGAACAGCAGTTTCATTTGTGTGTGCAGTATGAAATAAATACACGTATAATAGACAGAAAACACCACAGTGTGATCAGTATCCAAAGCTTGATTATGAATAGATTTATATTAAAATTAGACATCATATATAACAGAACCTACACCAGGACCACATGCATGGACTCCTGAGGAAAATCCCTCTCCAGTTTGAACACCTATGAGCTTTCTTCTAGCACCACCCTCAGGTGCCAACATTTTACACATGAAATCT
Organism: Lucifuga dentata; assembly: GCA_014773175.1. Lineage (NCBI taxonomy): Eukaryota > Metazoa > Chordata > Actinopteri > Ophidiiformes > Bythitidae > Lucifuga > Lucifuga dentata. The sequence goes on from VXCM01006984.1 coordinate 20,364, forward strand.
CCTAATAATCTAATGTAATATGATGTGGTGGTTCAATATGGCTAAAATTCAATAAGCAGTGAAATATTATTCACTACATACCATAATACAAAAAATATTGAAACTAACAACAGGTTTGATATTCTTAAAAGTTATCAGTAGGTTAGTTCAACAGGTAGTGTCCAAAATCGAAAAAAGGTTCAAACTCTGAGAAGCATGCGTGTACTTTACTTTACTACAGTCACTTTAATGGCAATCTGCACATCTGATTTGAATATTTCCTGTGTATAGCCTGAAGGTTTGTCGTAATGGTGCTTTAAGACGGTTTAACAAAGTTACCAAAAACGTTATGATTCTGTCTCTGGAGACCAGGAATATCTTCAGAAAATGTAATAGATATTCATATCACAAGATAACTAGTCATGGACCAAAGTTATAATCAAGAAGAAATGTTGACCTGATGATGACACTACACAAAAGGTCAGGAGGTCACCAGAATCATTAGAGATTATTCTCATCCTCCTTAGACCATGAATATCCATCCCGATTTTTATGGGAATCTGGTCATTGTTTAGATGTTTCACTCTGCTGATGGACTAGACAGAACCACTCCAACAGAAGCCAAGACAACGCCTTCCATCGTGTTTCAGTCAGCCACATTAATTCTTCATGTAAAACCTATTGTATGAGACACTACCTTAGATTTAGAAGAGCAGAATGAGAAAAGCAAGCATTGTCCAGCACTGGGAGGAGAAATAAAGGTTTACTGGGCCATTTCCTTGATTAGAAAGATGATGATATATCCGATGACCTGCAGTTCGTTCATGGAGCAGAGATGCACTGACAGCATGGAGTATGCTGCAACGGACCGAGAAGGAAATCAGGTAGGATGTCTTTGGTCCCACTTATTACCAGACATTTGTTTCGTTGACTGAAACACAGGTTCAGATCATTTAAAGCCCAAAGCCAAGGGACACAACATGGCCTACTTCTGCTGAGTTATGGTAAGATGTCAAACAGCTCTCTCAGTTCTCTCCCCAGCTGACTGTGTAGGCAGATTTGGTGTGCAGGGACAATTAGCCAGGATCTGCTGAGCACTGACAGCGTCAGCGTGAGGAGGGACCCTACAGTATTTTGTTAGAGTGTAAAACAGCAAAAGAGTGGCTGAGTACATCAAGAAAGTGCCACTGAAAGAAAAAATATCAAATAGCATCTGAAATGACACTTAAAGATCCTTCAAATTATTACGACAATTTTACAAGAAAATGCGAAGGCACTCCAAGAATGCATACGACTACTAAGCCAACAAAATCTCCAATTAACAAACTTACTGAAAATTGAGCCACCATGCTAAATTTAACTGAAATGGGCCTGCTAGCATTTGCTGCACTTCCATCCAACTTATTCGCATGTTTAATGTGCATCTCTGGTTATTCGATTAAAGGAAAAGTGAATTGATGTGCGTTTCCATCAACTACATCATGCAAATTAGGTGATTTCATCCTAAATAAACTAATGTCCACAGCAAAACACAACATGCAGAGTTTAAATGAAACCCTTGGTTTGGAAGCTACACAGGAGCCAATCATCTACTCTGTCAGGAGCCAATCAAAGCTCAGCTCCAAGACGCACTCAGTCACACTGAATAAGCCTAAAGATAGTTATGCTGCATTCACAGACCTCGGAAGTCCAATTTTCCCAGTTGGAAGCTCCAACTTCCAACCTCAAACCGTTCCAGCCAAATGTAATCAAAAAATCATAACACCAATAAATACTGTAAAATTAATCGAACATTGTAATAAATGCTAACTAAAATAAAGTTAGACTACAGGACTGTTTGTTTGTGTTGTTTTACAATGATATTAATCACTGTTTTGATATTAAACTTTATGCAGAGAAGTAATATTATTAAATTATCTTACGTATCAATGGCAAACAGTTATTATATAAAATAGATAGTTACCATGGCGATATATTCTGAGCTTTCAATTTCACACAAGAAAAAATACTTCATCCTTTTAGCTGATCATTTCCATTCACAAAGCTCACTTCCACGGTCACCGCCATGTTGAGTGACGTCATGCTCGGTAAGTCGGGGTAGATCATTTTGTCTGGGTTTCCCAGCTGGAGCTCCAACTTCAAATGCTGTTCCATCGCATTTTACCAAGTAAGAAGTCAGAAAAATCTGAGTTCCAAGGTCTGTGAACGCAGCATTAGAACAATAATAGCAGAGCCCCCCCCCACACACACACACACACACACACACGAGTGCAGTCCGTTAAAACCGTGCGTGTTCGGACTGGGCCGGACTTCATGGTGTGTTTATGGTTATATGGTTTGCATCAGGGAGGGCGGGGCCTGTGGAGCAGAGCGTATTCTGCTGCACGGACTACTTTTTACCAGCACAGCTCAATTTTTTCAGCATTGTGATCGAGGATATAATAAATATTGCACTGATGGTGGTTTCTGGAGCTCTTAAATCACCTGTTAAAAATGCCTGTCAGACTCCCGCAGTAACAAGACAAAAACTTTTCAAACTATCACGTAACAGTGCTATGGGACCTAATTTCTGCTGCCAGGGGGGTTTAAACGACTCCACGACCTTTCCATGGGGTTATTTGTAGCCCAACATCATCTTTACTCTCATTACATCAAATTCTGTGATGGATGAATGAAAAACACATGCTGGCATTGCAGAATTTAATTGAAAAAGCTGGACGTTGTGTCATCAGAGCCCCTTTTTCAGTCAAAGACCCCATTCCCTGCTGAGGTTATTCAGCAGCGATCATACTCAGCTTTATTCCTGAGCTTCAAGCTGTGCAGAGGGATTTCACCTCCAGACTTCTGAATCTCTTCACATAGGGATTCATCCATCTGATGACTTTTTTCTCGTCTCTCAGGGAGTTGTTACAAGCAGTTATCAGTCTAACAAGCCAAAGCAAATCTCTGGAGCTCCACATCCACATAATTATCCGCTGACGGTGAAACATGGCTTCTCCCCTCTAAAACAAGACACAGGCGGTGGACCTCAGAGGTTTTTCAGCACCACCGCTGGGATGGATGAACGTGTGAGATAAATGATGCAATTTACCTTTTGCAAACTGTCATGAATACTAATTGGTTGAGCGCAGGCGAGGAAACCCCAGGCGACGTGAAGGTAACGTGAGCGAGTCTGAAAGGTGTGAAGGTGTTCTCAGACTGTTTCCACTGTGCAGTTCTCTGGAGCAAACAAACACAAGAGGAAGTTACTCTCAGCAATTAGTCCTTCCCAGTGTTGTCAGTAATCCATGACTACCACTTATAGTGACTTAGTTTTAGATTTATGGGACTCTGTTTGGTGAAGAAGCATTTGTAAACTCATGAGATTCACCTGAATTCGTTCATTTTCTCCACTTTGACCTGCCTGTTCCATGTGCTGCTGTTGACGTCACTCAGTACATTTACATGCACACTATAATCTCATTATTTGTCTGCACTACAATTAAAGGACCATACCATCATTTTGCATGTTTGAGCCTAATATATTCAGTTTTCATACATGTTACATTACTAAGAATCACACTGACTCCAATCACAGAGAGGGATCTTAAAATTCAGACTGCCCTCGGAAGTTACATCATCAAGAAGCGACAAAGCTAGGTTTTACTTGAAGGCTATCTTGTGCTTTAGTTAAATTTATCTTGGGATCATGTGGTCATAAAATGTCATGCTTGGGCTCATTTTGTTCAGGAGACTCTAAGCTTTCCGAAGATATCCATACATCTCCATTTTATTAAGAAATGGCGATTATAAAACACTGCAAACAGAACATAAGAGCTGGGCCCGGTGCCGGGCTGCTCCAGTTGTAAAATGTTAGGTTTAAAAATAAATAAAAATTAGAAAATTGTTTCCAGTTGTTATTACCAAATGAGAAAAAAAAAGATCGGGTCTGGAGGGTGGGAAATGATGGTGATCCGTGGTGGGGTAGGGGTGGGG